>JBAMJV010003334.1:0-104548 GCA_037951105.1 Echinarachnius parma | reverse complement strand
CTAATTTGTTGTGAAATTTGCTTTCAAAAATATATATAAAAGTGATTGACGTCCGGCCATCACTTTTTAGAGAACGGTAGCGCGAGGCGCAAGCGTTCTAGTTCCTCTTAATACGGGACTAAAAAGTAATATTTGTAAGCACGCTAATTGGTGCTTAAAAACTGTACATATGATACGGTACTTATCCAGGCAATTCACTCTCCAGTATGTGATCCAACTATAGGGTGGATTAAAATTATGATTTTTCCCCTCCATTCCGCAAAAAAATCAGTGATATATGCGCCTCCTCGACTTCTCTCCATATGTTTAGCGCGACTCCGCGCGTGCGATACACATGAAATATGCGCCGGTACTATTAACGCGCATTACAGTCCCGTATTAGGAGGACCTAGAACGCTAGCGCTTCTCTCTAGAGTTAATTTGACACTTGAGTTGTAACGGCTCTTTTTGAATGATAACAGGGGTTTTACCTTTGTCGTTTGTAATTGTGTATACTTTTCGAGCATGGTGAAGTTATAACTATTAGTTTGTACCGTAATCGTGCAGGTTTTTGGTTATTAAAGTTAAGTTTGACCAATACTCAACGTTACCTTTAACACTGACGGGCTGTCAGGTTATTCGATTGTACCGCATTAAACTTCATCCGAGCAGCGGCTGAGCGTGCATCAGCACAAGCGTGGCTATATGACCGGTGTTGTTGAATCAGCTGCTATGTCAATGGTTACGTACCCCCCGCTATTTTTAGTGCCAATCGAATGACAGCTTCCAGTGTTCAGTCAAAAAAAAAATGATAGTGGTATATGCAAACAACTACAATTCATTATCAATCGTGATAGGCGCTACATAAATAGTGCAATCGCTGGGCTGTTAAAAACTCGTATCTCAAATTTTGGTGAACATGTAGAGTGATTGGCCCCATATTTCCATTTATGCTGTGATAACTTTACTGAATGCATGTCGGTAACTGACGTAACGGTTACACTTCCCATAGGCTTAACACATGACAAATCATGAGTTGGAATCGGTTTGAAATATCTCATGTCCTTTATAACTTGTTAGAATGATTTTATGGGTATGGATTGATACATTGGTCCATCAAGAACATATACACAAATGAAAGGAGTCATTTGTCCATTTTCTATTCATTCTGTGAAAAGTTTATTGTGAGCATGCCGGTAACCGACGTTACAATGCTTTGTCTATGTTGTTTACATAAAACTGATGTTATCACTGTTTTTACACTGCATCAATAATTATATCATATGGGCCGCGACGCGTAAAAAGGGCCCTTAGGCCATAAAATACCAAAAATGAGTTTTCACTACCAAATGAAAGTACAAACTCTATAGTTTTTGGATATGCAAAAAAAAATCCGAAATTCCACTCCTAAGTGTCAAAATCGGCTAATTGAAAAAAATCTGTTTTGCCCCCAATTCTGCTATTGTGTAACTTCTCTGCAAGTTTCTTCTCTCCCCACTGCGCATGCAAATCACACACAAACGCATAAACTCATAATAGTCATCCCTTCTTCAATACACGACCCATATCTGTCAAGCATACACGCAGTTGAAGTTCAGATATTGTTGAATGAATACAAAATTAAAAAAATTAAAAAATAACGCTTATTATGGTAACCATGGTAACCGATTTCCTACAGACTACAGCATTAAAGATAATGCATATAATTGTTAAAAAGAGACTATTTTTCTAAATTGTTTTACAAATTGAGTGACATGAACCCTGCCCCCCCCCCCCCCCCCCCCCACTCAAAATCAAGTACAGGGGGTGTATTCTGAAAACGATTTTAAGCTAAAATTGATTGTATCTACGTCACTAAAAAAAAATTAGGAAATCGGTATTCTGAAACTGTGCGATTTTTTTTTTTATCTACGTCACTACAAATTTTTAGCCAGCGCTAAAATTTATTGTAGTTGCCATGGAAGATATGCAAATTTTATGCAAATGAGGCAAATCGGTATTCTGAAAAGAATTTTAACATAAAACTTACAACAGAATTTAAAATCACTTAGTAGCAGTTTTATCTCCGTGACTTGAATCGAAAAGTAAGCTATGGCAGCGCTTCTTGGAGCACGTATCCTCCACGAGCATCAACACGCGCATGGCCGCCCGTACTTTTCGTTCCCTTTGTCAGTGTTGGGCTAAACTTCCCGATTATCGTTTATTTCCGCTTCGTCGCTTCTTGCACTGTGATCATCGTTTCATCCTCCGTAAAGTTGTTCGCTCTATGTGCCGCCATTGTGATAATTTGAGTTGATTACTTAACATAATATAAACCAAATTAGTTTAATTGATTACATAACGGGTGTAGATATCGCGCGCTTTTAGCAAACTTTGCGCGCGCATGAGATTAAACGCGCTTATTTTGGACACAAGTAAGTCAGATTCGAAAGTCATGAGTGTTACCGTTGCCAGTTAAAGAAGTTAGCATTTTTTGTTAGAGTTATTATGTTAAAATTAAGCTTGCAAACATATTCTGATGAGGATTGTCTTGTTAATGATATGAGAAATAGAGCACCAATATTAACACGAAGTGGCAGAAGAGTAAATTGCCCAGAAAGGCTGAATTTGTAGATATGTTTATGTTACATTGTTGTTGCATGTTTTGTTTTTTAATTGTTTGTACTCTCATACCCTGGAAGGGGTCGATAAAGTGAATACAATCTTACAAATCTTACAAATCTTACCAATCTTACCGTTCCCCCATAAACATATCGGAAATGAATTCGTTATCAGTTTTCATACAAATTATCTGACAACACAACCACACAAAAACAATGACAAGACAACTTGAAAAACACTTCCATTAAATACATGTAATAATACTTTATTAACAAAAACGGCCTCGAACTCGATTCCAACATGAATCTTTGAGACCACACGAATCTTTTTCACATGTCCGACTTTATCATTATGGTTATTATATCTTGATTACGTTCAAACAAATAGTATGCATAAACTTGCAATATAAATTTTAATCACGGCGTCATTCCTACGTGGTCTTAAAATCATATGCAAATGATTACAAATATCGATGTAAGCGATATTTTCATTGGTCAAAGGAGCAGCAAGGGGCGTAGCTTTAATTTACAACACGCACTGGCATAAGCGTTAAAATTTCCTTAAAATCTGTTTCAGAATACCGATTTAAAAAAATGTTAGCGCGATTTTATTTTAGGGAGATACAATTTTTATCTCCGCTACATTTTCAGAATACACCCCCAGGTCTTGATACCATGACAACCAAGTGTTTACAGACCATAGAGTACAGAAGCTATGACGTCATCCACATTTTTTTTTCTTCTCACTTTTAACTTAATTTTCCAAAAGAGCATAACAAATAATGTCCAAATGTCGAAAATGAATTGAATATGTAAAGTACGGCATGGGATATGCCCATTCGAATGGTTTGTTGTTGCAATAGGCAAACAGTGTTATAGTGCTCTGGTTCATAACTTTATGAACCAGAGCAGTATAACACTGATTGCCCATTGAATTAAAATTCATTCGGATCGGCATATCTCAGCCAATACTTAACATTTTCAATTTATTTTGGACATTTGGACATTATTTTTTATGTTCTTTCGGAAAATGAAGTTCAAATTGAGAAATTCTAATAATAGAATTTGATGACGTCACATTTCACCACTATTGGATAACAAATAATTTTTGTTTTTCTCTTTTTTATCCTCTACACACATGTAAATAACACCCAATTACATGCAAGTCAGTCATCGAACACAACCCAGACAACTAAGAACTTTCAAGTCATTCAAAGAAGCTCTGGACATCACGATTTAAAATAAATAAATATGTTTTATTTACATAGATCATCATTGTTACCGTAGCAACATAACTCTTCCAGGATTTTGAATGAGGAATAAGTGCACAGAACCGTGCATATGTAGGCATTTTAATATCAAACCCTGTACAAATGAAAATTCAATCATGTAAAAATGTACAGAAAATAATAAAAGAAATAAAAAACAGAATATAAACGCAACCTTAAAGGGATCTAGTAACTTTGTTGACATGTGCAAAAGTGATGAACGGTTGATGCAATGTATATTGTTGTTATCTCATATGTCCACAGGGTATACTTGTGTGTCAAATGGACATTGCATGGCCAAGTAATGGGCGAAAATGCAAAGTGAACACAATATAGTTAATTACCCAGAATATCAATTTAAACAAAACGAATTGTGCTCAATTTAAATTTGATTTAACTGCGATGTCACTCAATTAGTATGAATATTGAATACAATGATATGTGTTTAATATGTGTTGATCATTATTGCACAACATGAACTCCAGAGACTAGATTTGTATAATATAATCATCACAAAATAATAACACAATATTTGAGTAAGAGTTCAATCCAATTAATACATTACAGTGGAAGAATGCACCTGACCGAGAAAGGCATTATAGTATATACCCTAATGTAGTATAAATAAATGTTGTGAATTTTTTTGCTATAATTTGGAAACATTTTTTAATTTGGTCTTAATACATTACTGATGAGAAAAAGTGATGTTTCCATTTTTTATTTTTGGTCCCAGGGTGCATTTTGGCGATTTTAAAGATAATTAGCTAATTTGCATATTTGTGAAATAAGGTCAGGGGTCATTTTCTATCTAGGAATAGTACAATATTGATACAAACTAGTATTCTAGGTTATATTGAAGCAAGGATTCCATTTCCGGTGCTCGTTTGTAAGTACTGTATGGGAAACACTCTGAAATCCAAGATGGCTTCCCCTAATTTGCATATTTATGAATATTATTGATTTTCAGTGGCTACAGCCCCTAATAAGCAATAATTCCGGGTTATTATTTGTCAGTTATGTTCTAAGTATGTATTTAATATATCAAAGATGAGTTGCCATCGTGGCAACCTCTAGCAATGCATATTATTTGCATAATTATGTATTTTACCTAATTTCAATATTCCACCAAATCGAGTATATTGGGAACCCGGCAAGTAAATCAGACAAATAATACCACTTTTCCAAGGTTTTGGGGGGCAGCAGATCCATTTTGATACTTATTTACCTGTATCACCATGGCATTCATCTCAAATCCAAGATGACTGCTCCCTAAATTACACATGTTATGATACACGACTATATTATTTCGGTTATATTAAATTGATATTATAATGTTTTGACTTTTAATTATTGGAATGAGCAACTAGAATACTTGAATCACAATGTAGTTGTTTGCTTAAAGTAAGCAAATCATACTTTTATAAATTAAATGACATTTAAGTGGCAAATAGCATTATTTACTTTAAAATGACAATTGCGGCCATCTTGGATTTATGTGGGTTCCCGAGGGGATACAGGTAAATAAGTATCATGAATGGATTCATTGCCCCCTAAAACCTTGAAAAAGTGGTATTACTCGTCTTTTTTACTTGCCGGGTTCCTAATATACTCGATTTGGGGGAATATGCAAATTAGGTAAAATACATAATTATGAAAATAATATGCATTGCTAGAGGTTGCCATGATGGCAACTCATCTTTGATATCTTAAATACATACTTAGAACATAACTGACAAATAATAATCCGGAATTATTGCTTATTAGGGGCTGTAGCCACTGAAAATCAATAATATTCATAAATATGCAAATTAGGGGAAGCCATCTTGGATTTCAGAGTGTTTCCCATACAGCACTTACAAACGAGCACCGGAAATGGAATCCTTGCCTCAAAATACCCTAGAATAATAGTTTTTATCAATATTGTACTATTCCTAGATAGAAAATGACCCCTGACCTTATTTCACAAATATGCAAATTAGCTAATTATCTTTAAAATCGCCAAAATGCACCCTGGGACCAAAAATAAAAAAAATGGAAACATTACTTTTTCGCATCAGTAATGTATTTAGAACAAATTAAAAACTGTTTCCAAGATTATAGCAAAAAAAATTGCTGCTTTACATAACCTGATAGATAAGACTATTATGAGCAGGATCAAGACCAGGCTGCCACCAGGTTTTATGAAGTTTACTATAGTTCAATCGCCCAACACAGCAATAAACCTGTAATGACACAATGAGAACATAAATGCGGCCTGCATACGGTGCACGTCACAAGGAGGTTTCACTATTCAGTATTCATATACATTATATTCCAGAATCTAATTTAAAAGGGTGCAAATAAGTACAACTTATCTAATAATGTCTTCTATTCAACACACAAATTTGCAGCTACAAGCTGACAGGGATTAATCTTTCAATATCAATCCTTTTACTTTATTGTAGTTGGTGATGTAGCTGAAATTCTGAACTATACAAAACCATTAATTGAGTGTGCTGGCAGTCCTGGGGTATTTGTCTGTGAATTGTTTTCAGAATCATCTTGTATGTTCACACATTACGAGGATACTAAGCAAGATTTATTCTAGTGCTGTCCTAGCTTTAATCTTTGTTTATAAATACCCAGTAGGACAGTAATATAAGTAATTGTTTTGTCAATGGATCATTACTACATAATTGTACATCATTGCATCTGAGCAATACTCATCAGTGTGTGAATTTCGAATCAGTTGTCACTGTCCATCATGTCCTCTGGTAATAGCGTAAAGAGCTACAATGTTCACATGAATCACACTTAGTAGATTCCTTACTAATTAGGATAAATTGTGTGACTGACTGACTTATTTAAGTTTATCGAGCCTGTCTACTGCATAGGTCCTTCTTCAAACTGTACTCCATCATGGCTATGCACCCACTGCAACACTTTAAAAATCAGTTCTCTATCTGGAGACTTTATTCTTATTTATTCCTGAACTGCTCAATATTACTTCGCATGAAAAAAAGAGAGTGGGTAGTCCTGGTAGTGTATGAAGTAGTAGAGTTATCTCCATTGTAGATTTGTATTGCTGATGATGAATACTGTCGAACACCAGTGCAGACCACAGCATCAGGGGCGCACTGTTAAAAAAAGAAGAAACAATGAATCAACACAAAGTGTACAATTAAATAAAACAGATCTAGAAATGAATGTGACTGCTAATTGAGGCACACAACATATGCTGCTCAGCTCAGGTTCATACTTTTGTATGTCATGAAAGTCAAATCCATTTCATAGAAATAAATCACATTTCTTTACATATATACCAGAACATCCATGAACAAGAATTACTAAATTTGTAACTCTCACTCTCAGGTAAATTTGGATAGGTCTACATCATTTTATAATTGGCAACATAAATTCAAGACATGGCTAGTTTAAAAAATAGAACAATTAAATTCAAAGTATTCCCTTTATTCCTTTTAATCATGCATTCATTTTTTGACCAGTATCGCTTTTATTTTGACTTAGTCTTAGTTAGCTCAGTCCAAGTTGTTGATTTTGTAGTAGACGCTGCTAGTGCTAGGCCAGGGCTAGGCCTAGGCCTAGACTAGGCTAGGCCAAGGCTTGTTGCTTATGTTGTGATAACTGTTTTTTTACTGTAAACTGAGCTACAATGTTCAAATGAATCACACTTAGGTTTAGAACTACTAGATTCCTTACTAATTAGGATAAATTGTGTAACTTAATTATTTAAGTTTATCGAATCTGTCTACTAGTACCAAGCCTAGGTCCTTCTTCAAACTATAGGTCATGGCTGTGCACCCACTGCAACATCTAGTTAAAAGTCTGTTCTCTTATCCGGAGACTTACCTATTTATCATTCTTGAACTGCTCAATAGTTTTTTCGCAAGAAAAGATGAACGTGGGTAGTCCTGGTAGAAGTAGTAAGAGTTATCCCCGTTGTTAATTTGTAAGCACTGATGTAGAACTGTCGAACACCACAGCTTCAGGGGCGCACTGTTAAAATAAGAAGAAACAATGAATCAACACAAAGTGTACAATTACATAAAACAGATCCAGTTTTAAAGGAAATGAATGTGACTGTTAATAATGGAAATACAATTCAAAATGGTGCAGTTTTGTATAATTGAGGCACATGCACAAGTCAACATTTTCATACTTTGGTTTTAGACAATTTTTTCATAGTGAAATTAAATTTTACTATTTTTAGCAAAGACCCAAGAATTGAAGACTGGGTCATGAAAAGTCAAATCCATTTCATAGAAATAAATCACATTAAACAAAAATATATATACCAGAACATTCATGAACAATAATTAACAAATGTTTAACTCACTCTCAAGGTAGATTTTGATGCATAATTTTATAATTGGCATTATAAATTTTTAAAAATGGTCATGGCTTGTTTAAAAAATAGAAGAACAATTAATTAAAAGTATTCACTTTATTACTTTTAATCATGCATTCATTGTTTGACAAGTATAGCTTTTAGTTTTACTTAGTCTAGACTTAGTTAACCCAGTCCAAGTTGTTTATTTTAGTAGTTAACTTAATAAGCGCTGTTAGTGCTAGTGCTACTGCTAGGCCAGGGCTAGGCCTAGGCCTAGCCTAGCTAAGCTAGGCCAAGGCTCGCTGCTTATATTGTGATCATCTACGAGCTAGGCGCCTTGACTTGTGAAGCACGGCGCCACACAACACTGATGTTTAAATTTAATTTTGTTTAAGTCTGTACCTATTTCTGACACAGAGACGTAGACAGGGTTGAAGTTGAACGCTTGAATTTGAATTGATTCTTTCTCATTATCTAAGTCTAGAAATGCTGTAGAAATCTATATTGTTGTTGTATCACATGTGGAATTTAGGAATTTGATTTAGGTAGTTAAAATATGCAAATAATATGATTTTTAAGACGCAGTCAACTGGCCTATAAATTAATAACCAGCACCAGGGACCCAGCCCGGACCCAATTAAAGGCAAAGCCCTTACACGTCTACTGCAGATGTACCGTATATTTAGATCGAGTGGGACGGGGAGCTCCGGGCGGTAAACACTGTTGACAAGGACTCCGTCTTAACCCACAGAAACTTGTCGCGAACGATGTGGGGTTAGTCCTTAAAGGGGAATTCCACCCCAGAAATGTGATGTTTGCTATAAAATGAAGTGAATATGAAGAATCATGATCGAAAATCTGAGCCAAAACGGTAGAGCAATAAAAAAGTTATGACAGGATGAACTTTGCTCCGATTTTTAGTATTGTTCGCAATTGCTATCGATCGTGACGTCACTTGCGAGCTGCAGCCATTTTGACTTCTACATGGAAATTTCACAAAATTTAAATTTTCTTAATAACAAAGCAAATTTATGAGCTTACAAATTCCAAAGAGGTTGGCCCATCGATATTCTTCTATGAATTCGTGAAAACAAGCAGAGAAAAATTAATTTTTAGCAGCGAAAATGAGAAATAAGTGTATTTTCGTGTACTAAAGCCATGGCGAGTTGCTCGTCAATGATGTTGCATATGGCGGCAATTTTGAAACGATCGCTTATTACTACATGATGTTCAAATAGGTATAACTCCTGTGTTTCTTGTCTGATTTTGATCAAATTTTCACCAATTATGCCTCTTATTCTGCTTATTCAAATAACGAATGGTTTTATCAGGCCCGGAATACCCCTTTAATGTATGAATCTTGTTACAAAAATAATGCATTTGAGAGAAAATCTGAACATGAGAAAGAACGCTGAGAATATTAATTTTGAAAATAATGGAATGAATACGAAGCTACTTACCGAATAATTATGCTTGAGAGTAATTTTTCACTTCTTTAGATATCCATCGTCACGAAATCTCCGTGTCAAAGTTGAAACAATAAACTTCAAGCTGCAAGTGACGTCAATATAAAGAGGTCAAATCAAATATTCAAGATGATTCCAAATATAGGCACAGTTTGGCCTTACATGGCAATCGCGCGATGACGTTTGAATAACATTACAATAAATGCATACATTAGTGACGTAGAACGTATCCCAGCATTCCATGTTAGCCAGTCCATGAAGTTTCCCAGATTAGCGCGCAGTTTGATCCCCCTGGCTAGCACCATATAAGTATGAATAAACAAACCAACCCGTTATAACTAGAAGGCTCACTTAACGCGCGCAAGTCACTTGTCCCATAGACTTTGTACATGGGCAACATGGCGGAGTGAACCGATTTTTGAAGCTCCCGCAGCCCACTTCTCTACGTCATCGCGTAGTGACCTAGAAATACTGGACCAATCATCATGCCTATGCAGTGCGTAGACTATCGCGCCTATTTTCCTGCGCACTGTCCTAGATTTCATCACGCTTATGAGAACAATGGGAGCCATTGTGACGTATGCATATGAACTTGTTTTATTGACCTCGATCCCGTGACGACGCGTTTGAACTACTCTGTGATTGGTTAACTGTAGTTCCCAAGTAGCCCATTATGCAACCAGTTGTGGGCTCTTCCGGTGAGCAAAAATCGCTGCACTCTGGCAGCAGTGACACCCCCCTGGCTAGCACGCATTCATCGCGTATGTGCGCAACTGCCAGCGCATTGGTGCGCACTCAGTTTTGCGTCTTTGTGATTGTATGTGCAAAATAACAATGACTTTAAGCGTATTAGATGCGCCGTGGTTCTGGAGGCTCATACTGGCTTCATTAATGTCGATTGATTTTTATATCAAAATTTACAAGCGATTTTATGAAATATTAAAGAGATTTTCACTTATATTGCTATAGCTGAACACAATCACTGATTTTGATGAGTGATATAAAACAACTAACGAATGTGCTTGATTGTGATAGGCAATCTATCACAAGAAGCCCATTCGTTAGTTGTACACTAGTGAAATGTCTAATACTGATGTCAATCTAGCAAAAGATCAAACAATAGGAAATCGGGACCTATGGGGATAATTGACGTTAAACATGTACTTAACATATGGGTGGTAACTGACATAACACATGTAAATTAGGTTTAGGTTGTAGAACAATTCTTTTGATTCCTCATGAATCATACTATACCAATCACATGTTTAATACTTATACTAACTTAGCAAAAGATTCAAAACAGTGATTTATCAATGATTTGGAATGGATATGGGGTGTAGGGATCTAAGGGGTAAGCCCCTTTGCCCTTTCACTGAAATAAAGATAGGATTTTGCCTTCTTTACACCACTTCATTAACAAATGCAGATCAATGAAGGACTTTCAACCCTATTTGCACTTACTGGGAGATAAAACTTATAGAGAAACAAAGGAAAATTTAACTTGTAATGATAATAACTGGCTTAAACAATTTAGCTAGTGCCTCCTGAAGGTTTATGAATCTGTCAATTATCATTGTTCCCTTGGTAAATCATGTTACATCCCAGCTAGCCACCTGATGTTGGGCCAATGTCGGAATTTGGTTGCCGGATGTCGGCATATCGCCGTTGGCTCGAGGTTAAAATGTCCGCCAGCCCAACATCGTCACGACGTCATTTTTGTGATATATTGGCATAACGTCATTTTCCGACAATGGCCCAACATCATCTCATGACATGATGTTGGGCCATTGTCGGAAAATGACCTTATGCCAATATATCACAAAAATGACGTCGTGACGATGTTGGGCTGGCGGACATTTTAACCTCGAGCCAACGGCGATATGCCGACATCCGGCAACCAAATTCCGACATCGGCCCATCGTCAGGTGGCTAGCTGGGATTATGGTAAATGATGTTAAATCATGGTAACTGACGTTACACACTTTGAAGAGCAAATTCTTACCAATGGTATGTGGGCATCCCAAATTTGTTTGTATTGAGAGAAATAGAGTTGGTCAAAGATTACAAATCTCAAGTAGTTAAAGTCTTTCCCGTACCAATGTTGGCACATAAGGCGGCGCCTATCTTCGTTATAATAGCCCTAGGCCACACGTCTACTAAATGTAGCGAAAGTTACAGAAGGGGGCTAGTCCTCTGGTAACTCGTGTGATTATCTCAAGTAGCATCCCATATATCACCTTCTCTGTTGAATAAATTGAAAAAAACCCTTGTTTTTGGTAACTGACGTTACATACATTATGGAAACTGATGTTATCAAGATTTTTGTCAAATTCATTAATCGAACCAGCAATATTTGTCAATATTTTTCAGCAAATCGTACGTGAATTTATCTTTCTCATCACCAAATTTTGTACATACAGTATGTATATATATTTGTTAAAAATGATGGTTCCTAAAACTTAAACACATGTATTATTTAAAAATATGAGTTATTTGAGCTATATATAATTTTGAATTGTTGGCATCCATGTCCCTTACGTCGTGGAATCGCCCATATAAGTATAACTCTGCATGTGTGGAACACTAATTAATTTGCAGTAACTTTGTCTAATAAATACATAATTTGTGTGATTTCTACATTTCAGCTGGTAATTTCACGTTGAGTGCTATGCGGCGTACCTGCAGCTACCTAGCACAAGGATGCCTTACTGATAGTGAATATGTCGAAGCCTCCCTCTTCTCGACCCCTGATATATTGACCGTTGCTCTGCAGGTCTCTTTGAACCCCTATCTCAGCTTTGTTGGCCTGGACGAAGGAACCGCCTGCACGTGCAGTGATTCGCTTTGTAATGGAGCGACTGGCCGTGAGACTAGCTACGCGGTTCTTCTCGCTGCGCTACTGTTGACCATATCGGCAAAGTATGCGTATTAAAATCGCGTTCGGAACCCCCCCCCCCCCCCCCCCCCCCCACCCGGCATGGCACCCTACCCCTTAGGATTTTCTGTCGTTTTTTGTATAATGTTTTGATGTTTTCTTTATCACATATCGTAAGTTTTCCTAAAAGAGATATTGCAAATCATTGGAAACAATAATTGTATCCATCGGTCACGTGTCGTTGTCATGGCAATCGATGTAGAAAGAGGTGCATGTTTCCATAATTAACCTAAACCACGTGAATAATGTGAATAGTGTGCCCGGTACATTATTAATTGGGGTAAGGGGAAAATAATTATACGCTTAAGTAAATGAATACAATGGTACGCACCCCCGCCCCCCCCCCCCCCCCACTTTCCATGAGCCCACTGCATGGCTACCACCAACTATACTTTGCACTAATTGTAATTTGTATATCATTCTTGCTGCGATTAAACATGTTTATATTTGTCTTTCAGCCTGTTTAACTAGATCTAGTATAACTTGTTGCGTCCGATAAGATGTGAGGTGAGATCATTTCATGTTGAATGAATGCTTCACTATTGCACGATAACACTTCAAATCTTTTTTTTTTTAAATGTTGTTGTATTTCTTCGCTGTTCCTTTTTTTTCAACACAGACTCAAATATGTCTATGAATCTGCCCAAAGTCCTATTCAAATGTTGGTTATTTGGTTTCAGAAACCGATGACGCCATTGGTTACAAACAAACAAACAAACAAACAAACTTGATGATTGCGTTTTAGGCGTTCGTCATCGGTTGGAATGCATGTACACACATGTTGTGGTTGATTTTGTTATTTACTAGATCCCTTTAATAAAGGATTGAATGCTGTTTATATCTAGCTCATTAATTTTTTTTATAATTTAGTTGTTAGGGTGAGTTATAGTTGCATTGCATGTTCGTGTTGTATAAGTCTGGGCGCCAAGGTTTATTTCTATACATGTATTAGAGCTTTGATTCAGTTAATTGTGGGACACTGTATACATTTTAATGTTTATATCTCGTTTTGTTGAGCATGTACACAGATTGTTTATAAGCTGAAATCAGTGTTCAGATAAGTATACGGATGGTTTGTGATTGAAGGTATAATATAATTATATGTTCCATGTAATATTATTGTTATATGTTATATACATGTGTGGTGAAACTAAATAATAATGATAACAAAATAATGAATGTTAGTTTAATTCATAATCACTATTTACAGTAATATTGTAACAGTAAACAGGTACTCATTAGTGGTAAAATAATCATATGCGATAATAATAATATTTCATAATAATGTGTAGATGTACATTGTTTTTTATAGCATTTAAATTGTATTTATTTACTAATCCTCTTCTTTTGTGTACGTATGATGGTGTAGGGCTTAAAGGGATAGTACAATTTTAGTCGAACTGAATTATAGTAACCAAAACAAATAATTAACACTCCACCATGCTCGAAATATATACATAATTACAAACGACTTATTATCGAATAAAGGTGGTATCTCACATTGATTTTGAAATGGTATAACTATTTATGTTTCATCTACTTCTGAACGGATTTTGATCATATAAAGTATATTATGTCATTACAATTGTATGCTCTTTCATATTTGAGACTCAACTTAACAGTACCTGATTTAAAAAAAAAGCGCCAAAATCAAAACTGAGCTATCCCTTTGACATAATTATTTTGTTTAATTGTAAAATGTGTTCTTTATGACCTAATGTTAAAGGGGTAGTTTAGTTTTGGTAGAGAGGGCGCTGCACATCACAATTTGTTGTGAGGTAATGAAAATCTGAATGTCGAATTTGACGGAACATGCAATTTTAATGGCAGAATAAATGTTATTTGGTCAAAATCTACCCATAAACGGCTCAAATATCAATAAATATACATGTATCTTATCTTCTAATTATATGGGGCCCAAAACATTTGATGATTTAAACAAAAAACAAAAAAAATGCTTGCACTTTAAAAAAAAAATTCAAAAGCGTTTTTTAAATAGTTGTTGATGACCTCTCTATTTAATCATTATTTCAATGAAACATCATATGCATAATTTTGTATGAACAATTGTTCAAACCAATGCCTTTTTAGAAACCGCCCTCTTGTCTTTTAATGGCTCTTTTTGAATGATAACGGGCTTTTTACTTTGTCGTTTGTAATTTTGAGCATGGTGAAGTTATAACCATTAGTTTATAATGTTACTGTGCGGGTTTGGTTACTAAAGTTCAGCCTTACCAAAACTGTACTTCCCGTTTAAAGAATACAGTTAAATATGTATAATAGTGACCACCTAGCTAGGGTAACGACAAAAGTGGCCCCTCTAAATAGATAAGCTATATTATTAGACGAACTGTTCTAATAAATGTGAGTTTAAGGATTATCATAAGACTAATCGATCACATTGTTACGAGTGGTCACAATCGATCGCATTCCTTCTGTACAATCGTAATTGGCCACTATTTTCAGGTTGGCTGCTATGGAAAGTTGGTCACTATTATGACAGGTTTTCTGTATTGTGAGTTTGATCGTGACATATTACAAGCATGAATAGAATATATTTTCTACAACTAGTACCACGCCTATAATATGTTTCTCTCATGTTTCAAATTCAATACTTTGTAATTTTACTGTGGTGGAATGGGCTTGCCTTATAAATTTGTACAATAAAAATACAACCTACAAATTACTCCTCTGCAAGTTTTATTTCGTGCACCCAGTGTAATTGTTGTTGTATAAGGCGTAGTTAAAGGGTTAAAAGATAAAAGAAAGAAAAACATGATTAACTTTTCAAAATTATCCCGATTGAATTGCTAAAAAAAACAATGACATTATAAAGAACATATACTAAACTCTTGACCATAGCTTTTAAAATATGCATTGATATCAAAAATAATATTCTGTTTATCTTGTACTGCATCTTTACAATGACAAGAACGCCGTTTATCGGTTTTTGCAAAATTGCACTCCTCAGTGATGTCAGTTTGCCAGGTGAGAACTGCTTTTCAAAACAATACTACATACACCCTACACCACATATACACACACCTGTTTTTTTGGTAAGTGATTTCTATTCCTCCAAATTATATACATACAATTTACAATTTGATATTCATAAATACATTCTGTCCAGTGATAACATCTCATTCATAAACAGAAAATAGAACAAATGAACTATTACAAATCGATTGCATTTTCAATTCCTTGATTCCATGGAATGAACATAATGGAAGTTATAACAAAAGATAAAATAATGTAAAACATGCTCCTTTACCCCCCCCCCCCCCAGCCCCCCTTTAGCTCAATACAAAAAAAATTCTCACCAAAGCACTGAGCACATCATTATAGACCTACACCGTCACACACATACCTCAGACACCCATTCCAGTATATCAGCTCGTTGTGATTTCAACCTTAATAATTCAACCAAAATAATTGTCTGTACTTTTCGTACAGAAAGAAGTACACCTTTTATTATTAAAGAATAAATATTATGCTTTAACAAAACAATAAAAGAGTTACAATATTTGACTCTATACAATCTACCTGCCGATCCTACACATATTATTTTCCAATCAACATTCCTAATTTCAATCAAATCAAAGTATTCAATTATAGCTAACCAAAACCTTTGAATGTATAAGCATTTAAAAAGTAAATGTGAATATGTCTCAATCTCATTTCTACAAAATGCGCATAAATTATCACTAACAAATCCAAACCTAAAAAGGTGTTCTTTTGTATGAAGTGCCCTCTGCAATAGTTTATATTGAAATTCTCTCAATTTACACCAACCCCACCCCCCCCCCGCCCCCCCCCCCCCCCCCACAAAAAACAACAACGACAGAGAAACAAACAAAAATTCGTTCTTTTACCTTAAAAATACATTATTAAATTCCTCATTACTATATGAACCAAAATTAGTTTGTCCATCCCCAATACAAAAATTGTATTACTTTTGAAGATTTTTAACTAAATATACATACATATGCCTAGATTTTAATTATATTAAACATTCCTGTATATCCTGAAACTTTCAAATCTTGGTCTAAAACTATGCAGTGCTATTTTATATATTATTGAATTAAAACAAAGGGTACAGTTTGTACTTGTTAACATTGTTGAAGGTACAACATTCATAAAAGAGACCAAGTGTTCATATTATGGTGTTTGTTATGTATTGCCGCATGTGAGTAATGTACAACGATTGTATCATTATATACCAGCAAATGTAATGTCGCGTTTTTTTCTTACTTTCAAACCACTGTTTTAAAGGGACAGATCCACTTTTACAAAACGTCTGAACAGCTTTCAGTTGACGGATGGGGATCAATGTAACACGCAAAAAAAAAAATCAGAGCGAACAGCCCTCTAATTTGGATTCTACGAATGAAAAACGAATGCATCCCTCCATTTAAACTATATATCGGTCAATAAAGGAGTTCAACTGATTTAGCATAATATTACAACAATATAGTACTAATTCTCGTAAAGGTATTGTGAAGCCGACATTTGTTAACGTATGTCACGGAAAAAGATCTCAAAAAGAAAGAATATATAATTACATGTAGTCAGTTTAAGCGAAGTTTGGGTATTTTGCTTGGTAAACGCTCACACATTAGTACTTATGCGCGGCTCACGTAGCTAGCGGGGGTCACGTAGGGGTCATGCATACCGATCTGGCATTCCGTGAAATCTATGTACGAACTTACTCACCGGCCAAAAATACGTATGTACATAATTAACCGACGTCCCTCAGTTTATTCAGTTTTAGGTCTATAACTCCACGAAAAAGAGATTTCAAGCCCTAATTTTTTCAGGCATGCTATTAAATGACATTTCCTTTCATATAAGACAATAACCTCGCAACTTTTTAATTTTTGCTTGCAAAAGTGGATCTCTCCCTTTAAACTATGTTTTACATAAACCATGTGTGGGATACTAAGGGAAATGGTCATGCTGATTGCAAACACATCATAAGCACATATACATTCATACACACATACAGACACACACATGGCACACTCCCACTTATGGAGTGGGCACACGAGACTTGCGACGACCTGCAACAGCTTGCGATTGGTCACGTGCACATATGAAAGGCGGATTTTGGCAAAGTCTGTAATACATCACCGCCCTGTACACATATTCCGCAATTCAAGGATGACCGTTAATATCTCTCTGTTCTAATATTGATATGGTCATGTTGCAACAATTAAGGAATACTATTACTACTTCTACTACTCCTAATAATACTAATAATTATAATAGTAATATTGATAATTATAACAATAATATAATTTTATAATAATTTATAAGGCGCATAATAGCCTCTAAGCGTCGGACCCGCATTGTACACATCCTCTACTTCCCGAGGAGCATGCTAGCGGTGGGCTGCCATATTGGCGCACCAAGCTTATATGAAACTAGCCTGAGTATGGAGCCATATCAAATACAAATGTGGCAAAATGTAAACATAGTACGTGGTGCAAGCTTTTGGCTTTTAGCTCATACAAAGACCCCGCAATGGGCCAAATATAAAATACCGCGGTAAACAAGGTAGACAAACAACAACAATAACAACTGTGGGACATGAAATAACTGGACTTACAACAGAATGGAAATATCGCAATAAATTCGGTCTAATTCCCAATTATAGCCATAAATAGGTTTTGTGTATTAAATTTAGGGTAAAGTAAACCTAACATGTTATTTACCGTGCTTGATAAGCATCATAAGCCTGGTTTTGGGTTGTCGATCGAACAATAGCACGACTGGTCACGAGGAACGCATGCGCCGTGTGTTCTCTTGCGACGGCAGGTTCCCGTCGCAAGTCTTGTCGCAAGGTTTTTGAACATCAAAAAGTCGGTTCAAAATCCGTTGCGATCAAAACAATAGAAGCGAGAGAGAAAGAGCATGCGGTGATTGTGGTGATTGCGGTTATTGCGGTGGCTTCATCTTACCCTATTGACCTATTGAAATTGCATCCATGGCAAATATTCATGGTTTGGTAGACAATACTTAATCCTGAATACTTCAGGCAAGTCTCGTCGCATGCGGTGACCTATTGAAATCGTATCCATGGCAACGATGCATTGTTTGGTAGACAATGATTTATCCTGAATACTCCTGGCAAGCCTGTAGATATTTCTTCTTTTCATCAAAAGTTATTTATTCTCATTACACACCCTCACCATTGAAAGGGAGGTATTCAACCGACATTTTAGTATTGTCATGATTGGGAATGGCATCCACGTGACAACGAAGGTGTGGGGGGGGGGGGGGGGGGGTCTCGGCTATTGCGCTCTTGGTTCCTTCATGTCCCACAGTTATTATTGTTGTTGTTTTCTCCCTTGTTTACCGCGGTAATTTATATTTGGGGTCTTTGTATGAGCTAAAAGCCAAAAGCTTGCACCACGTCCTATGTTTATATTTTGCAACATTTGTCTTTGATATGGCTCCATTACTCAGGCTAAATTCATAATAAGCTTGGTGCACTAATACTAGGGTAGCTCACCGCTAGCATGCTCCTCGGGGAGTAGAGGATGTGTACAATGCTGGTCTGACGCTCAGAGACTATTATTATTAATTATTATTAAATAATATTATTGTTATAATTATCAATATTACTATTATAATTATTATTATTATTAGGAGTAGTAGTAGTAGTAGTAGTAGTAGTAGTAGTAGTAGTAGTAGTAGTAGTAGTAGTAGTAGTAGTAGTGGTAGTAGTATTAGTAGTAGTATTCCATAATTTGTGCATCAAGACCATATCAATATAAGAGCAGAGAGATATTAACGCTCATCCTTGAATTGCGGAACATTTTGTGAGTGTTTATATTGTATATCTGCAGTGAGTTTGTACAGGGCGGTATGTATGTATTACAGACTTTGGCAAAATCCGCCTTTCATATGTGCACGTGACCAATCGCAAGCTGTTGCAGGTCGTCGCAAGTATCGTGTGACCAAGCCATTACACAAGTACATGTACGTATATACAAGCATACACACATAAATACACATATAAGCACATAAGCACGTCACACACAAACAAGAGAATACACAGAGCATCCACACAACCACACACCTGTTTTTTTTTGGTAAAGGCCCAGTCCCATATTGACGATTTTCACGGCGACTCGCAACGACTCGCAACGATTTACTAGAACGAACCGACTCAATTTAGCCACGATTTAACAACGCATTGTGAAGAATTGTACGGCGACTCAAGATGAATATTCGTTCTTCGTCGTTGTTCGTCCTTCTTTTGTCTTTAACCATTGCGGTAAAAAAATCGTGGCAGAAAAAAAGTTGTGGTCCCATAGTGGCGATTTTTACGGCGACTCGCAACGAATTATCATTCGTGGAGAAAATCGCTTGAGTCGTCGCGAGTCGTTGTAGTTCGTTGCGAGTCGTTGTAATTCGTTCTGCGAATCGTTGCGCTTCGCGAAGAACGCCATGAATCGTGTTAGCACAACGAATGTTTTGGGACTGTTCAAAACTATCGCCATGTGCGACGATTTCCTTTCATTCTTTTTATGGAACAATAGGGCAGTGCACCATATGAACAATCGGACTTGTTTGAGTCAGTTCGATCTGTCATTTATACAATTCAACAGGGGGTGATCTATTCATTCACCCTCTCCCCCTCTCATGATGAATAGGTATTACGTAAGTCTTTACGCCTATGGTCAGTTCAAACACGGAAAGCGGCGATCTTCACAAAGAAGCGATACGAGTCGCAACGAATTGCAACGATGTGGAACAACTTGACACGATTATGCAACGGTAAATACAATAGTTTTTGGTAAAAATCGTCGTGGCGTGGCTATTGTTTTGAACATTTGAAGACGGCGATTTTGGCTCCGCTTTCACGATTTTCTTCACGATGCGCAACGGTTTTGGGGGAAGAACCGATACGATGTAACACGATGCAACACGACCATGGCGATTTTCTCGACGAATGTCAAATCGTGGCGAATCGCCGTGAAAATCGTCAGTACGGGACTGGGCCTTTAGTGATGTCGATTCCTCCAAATTATATACATACAATTTACAATTTGATATTCATAAATACATTCTGTCCAGTGATAACATCTCATTCATAAACAGAAAAAAGAACAAATGAACTATTACAAATCGATTGCATTTTCAAATACTTGATTCCATGGAATGAACATAATGGAAGTTATAACAAAATATAAAATAATGTAAAACATGCTCCTTTACCCCCCCCCCCCCCCCCCCTCCCCAGCCCCCCTTTAGCTCAATAAAAAAAAACTTCCCACCAAACCACTGAGCACATCATTATAGACCTACACCGTCACACACATACCTCAGACACCCATTCCAGTATATCAGCTCTTTGTGATTTCAACCTTAAGCGTAATGAACTAACTTATAGAAAGACGTCACATTCAACTACAGTAGAAACCGAAAACCGTAATAATCATTAGCAAGTTCCCTATAATACCAACATAATACAATTTATCATTCATGCATTTTACCGTGTACCCATTTTTGCAGGTGAACCCCTAATTAACTATTTGTAATAGCAACTTTCTTTACTTCTTCATAATCCAAAATAATTGTCTGTACTTTTCGTACAGAAAGAAGTACACCTTTTATTATTAAATAATAAATATTATGCTTTAACAAAACAATATAAGAGTTACAATATTTGACTCTATACAATCTACCTGCCGATCCTACACATATTATTTTCCAATCAACATTCCTAATTTCAATCAAATCAAAGTATTCAATTATAGCTAACCAAAACCTTTGAATGTATAAACATTTACAAAATAAATATGAATATGTCTCAATCTCATTTCTACAAAATGCGCATAAATTATCACTGACAAATCCAAACCTAAAAAGGTGTTCTTTTTTTATGAAGTGCCCTCTGCAATAGTTTATATTGAAATTCTCTCAATTTACACCACCCCTCCCCCCCCCCCCGCCCCCCCCCCCCCCCCCACCAAAAACAGCAACGACAGAGAAACAAACAAAAATTCGCTCTTTTACCTTAAAAATACATTATTCAATTCCTCATTACTATATGAACCAAAATTAGTTTGTTAACATTGTTGAAGGTACAACATTCATCAAGGAGACCACATATATGTATTTAAATGTTCATATTATAGTGTTTGTTATGTAGTGCCGCATGTGAGTAATGTACAACGATTGTATCATTAAATACCAGCAAATGTAATGTCGTGTTTTTTTCTTAGTTTCAGACCATGTTTTAAACTAGGTTTTACATAAACAATTTATGTGAATTCCAGTTTCCGGGATACTAAGGGAAAAGTCATGCTGATGGCAAACACATCATAAGCACATATACATTCATACACACATACAGACACCCACATGGCACACTCAGACTTACACAAGTACATGTACGTACACACATAAATACACATATAAGCACATAAGCACGTCACACACAAACAAGATAATACACAGACCATCCACACAACCACACACACGTATAACACACACATTGGAACTTTGTGTGAGATTCAACCCCAAAACATTATATAAACATTTTGGAGGAATTTAATTTTACCCGAAATGTACGATTCATTGCTCGTTCTCAAAATTCGCGTTTCAACAGATCTAAAACTATAATGTAATATTCTTTGTTGTAAGTTTGTATAGGTATTTCATTTATATTCTAATATTGCTCAAACTTTGCACTCTAATATGTTGTCATAATTTTGTAATCAAATTAAATGTTGGAAATCCCCGATCTCTAAAAATAAAATTAGGTGGAATTTGATTGCCGTGTGAAGTTTTCATCACACCATAACGATTCAAATTGTTACCCCAATACCTTTTTGTGGACCATATGCAAATCAGCTATGATGAAAGCAGCCACCCTATGAGACTAAATAAATTAAAAAAATAATACATGCAAACTTCGCAAAGGCGCTTAGCAACAATATCTAAAGACAGTAAGAGGATATAGAATTGTTATTCTCTGAGAAAATTCGCAGTACTATATGTTTATAATCAAAAAGTTCATTTAACTCACTAGTGAATAATACCGTGTATTTTACATTGGAAACTCCCTCTTCCTGGTCTATTTATTTCGTAACATACCTTCAGCGAAATGAAATAGTCCATTTTGGGTGATTTCCAAATTTGTAACGTCATACCATTTTGTTGCAACATTTGTTAAACATTGTTGTCAAATGTTAACAGCCGTCACGCCTCTTTTATGTATTATACCATCCAGCCAAAATACATATTCTGCATAATTAAACATGTACTAAGCTGTGAAGGCATCTCTACATATCAAATTTGATCCATTCCAAAATTTTAGTCGCAGGTTTGACTCCAAGTCTTCATATTTCGGTTCTCAATTTGCACTGTGTATGGTGAGTTATACCTTAATATTAATACTTTGATCATGTGTATATTATAGTAATATATATATAAATTCCCTGTGATTTCGAAAATAATATGAATGTTATTAAGGATGCACTACAAACCAGTTCCATCTTAGAGGTTGAAAATAAATGGCTTTCTCCCATTGGCAGAGTGAAGAATCGCATGCATACATAAATAACAGGAATATATCTCAAAAATATAAATATTCAAATAATAACTAATTGATAATACAATTGGTTTGCGGTTGCACCATGTACAAGGAGGGGATTGGTAAGTCCTGAGAAGGACTGGTGGGATTCTTTCTAGGATAGTCCTAAAAAGGACTGTTTCTAGGACCATTCTATGTCCTTTCTAGGACTACCACAGTCCTTTTTAGGACTATCCTAGAAAGAATCCCACCAGTCCTTTTCAGGACTTACCAATCCCCTCCTTGTACATGGTGCAACCGCAAACCAATTGTATTATCTACACCACCATGGAAGCCGATACTTACAAGCAACAATAACTAATTGGTATAAAAAAACAGTCAACACGAACATATGTGGTATTTCAAAGGTCAAAAGAAAAGCATTATCTAAATGAATTTATAATTTATAATTACAATATAAGTACATGTATAACAATAGGGGCTTAAATAAATCAGTTACAACCGGATCTATAGTCACTTTGTTGCAAAAGGTTATGAGCTAGATTACATAAATGCGTATTGGTGTGTTCTGATATGGCCACAAAAAATTGTATACAAATTGTACGTAAATTTGATGTTGTGGGGGCCAGGAAATTAGCAAAAATGCAAAATGGTATTCACTATCTTTTTGCACTAACTGTGTATATACAGGGCTTAAATGAACCCGATCGTAAATATCGCTTGAACAAAAAAGACAATTGAAGAACCGAAGCCTGTAAATATACGTTTGACAAGGTATGATAGAACCATAACAGTTGCAAGTAGGTTTTGTTAATCATTAATTTAGGTTAATAGGCGCTATATAAATCGCAAATATTATTATTAAGTAGAATCCATGTATTCGTCAATATCTTCTCCTCTATCTTTTTCTAGGGAAAATGGCGCCACTGGGAAATCTTGTGATGTTTCTCATTTTTGCCGCCTGCCTAGCGCAAGGTAAAATTAGCATGTTCTTTGTTTCGACATTATCTTTTATCTGCATTATCATATTAAAGTTTTAACACAGACAATATGGAATATTTGTTCGATAAAACAAATAACATACAGCGGTTACATACTCCATGTGTCCATTGAATGTAAAATAAAAACCGTTTCAGTTTAAGCCTTAGAATTAGTGTTCATGGTTGTTATCGTATTTGTTATAGCTAGATAACTAGGTGTACAAGGTGGCCAAAACAGAAACGGACGGGGCACTTCCCAAATTAAAGTAACGCAATGAACATGTCGTCGGATAGGTTGTCCTTCCAATGAACAACGATGCCAAGAAAAGATAGTTTGGACGTGTAGTTTTCGTTTTTCGGGCCCTCG
Source organism: Echinarachnius parma (assembly GCA_037951105.1). NCBI lineage: Eukaryota > Metazoa > Echinodermata > Echinoidea > Clypeasteroida > Echinarachniidae > Echinarachnius > Echinarachnius parma. The sequence goes on along the minus strand of JBAMJV010003334.1, from coordinate 80,074 downwards.
AGTGAGACCATGTCGGGTTCCCTTTTTTGTCAATTTGTACCAAGTTACTGCCGAATAAATGAGACTTACTGCCCGACATATCATTGGACACGCAAGTATTCCGCGCGCCAGTGTTAGTATGCATTCAGCTGTGTGCCGAGCGGTGCCGGGAGAATGGGCATGAGTGGTCAGTAGTATAACGGGCAGTAAGTTTCATTTATCAGACACTGACTTGGTACAAATTGACAAAAATAGGAACCTGACATGGACTCACTCAGAGCACCCTAGAACAACAACTACACATCCAAACTAACTTGTCTTGGTATCGTTGTTCATAAGAAAGGACACCCTGTCTGATGGACATGTTAATTTTGTTACTTTCTTTTGAGAAGTGCCCCGTTTCGTGGTTTTTGGACCACCCTGTATAGATCCATATTGGAAACGGCAAATGTTGTCCCGCGCTCTTCCCCTCCCCCGTTCCCCATCCCGTCGCAAACTGGTGTTTTGCGTCATTAACAAAAGAGCATGGCCAACACGAAAAAATAGATTAATGATGTTTTGTTTGTTTTACAGGCAACGCACAAAGGTGCTACCACTGCGTTACGCTGAGATCCAGTTTAGTGGATAAGCCCTATAGCGTGCCTGAGAATGAAATGTGTGCGAACAATACCGGCAAGATATTGGATTGTTCTGACTTCGGCGGATGTGAGACGGACGAGTTTACATTTACATACTCCAACACCAAATGTAAGTTGTTCATATTATCTCTTTTATTTCCGGTACTGTGTTTGCGAAACAAGGAGCATAGACCGGGGGCCCAGAGCGTTTATCTAGTTGAAGAGAGACAAAAGGTTTGATGGTCTCATCATGTTAGTATGTGGCCAAGGGTCAATGAAATGAATTGCTGCCGGGTCACAGCCTGTACCCTAAGCCTAGGGGGTCCAAAAAGGGCGGTCAAAAACACATTTATCTAGTTGAAGACCGACAAGGACAAAAGTTGGTGGATATCGTTCATTAGGGGGTACCTATTATGAAAACAGCAATGCCAGTAATTTTATCTTGTACGGGGCCCTAGACAGTAGCCCCAAAGTGCCCCACCCACGTGGTGTTATATAGCTGAAAAGAGAAATGGCTAATTTCCTTTAGTTGAAAAGAGACATGGCTAATTTCTTTTACAATAGAAGTATTTCACAACAGAGATAACGAAAACACCAATGACAGCAGTTTAATCATGTACGGGGGGCCAGCCAGTAGCCCTGAAGGGTGAACGGGAAAAGACCGGCGGTCAGGTTATAGTCCCAGAATGCAATTCAGTGCGGCGCGACCACCGCGGCGCACCAGAACACAACTCTATGTTTTCGTATCGCTCGTTCGCATACGCGGAGTAATGCGTGCGGGTTTCTTGCCAGCGTCGCCTGTTCGCTGTGTATTTCTCGCAGAATTTGGCTTTAGAAGGGACAAATTGCGCTCTGTCGGGGTTATTTTTTTCTCGAAATATGGGTATTTATTAATCGAATCATGTATTTTGAAGGTGTAAAACTGTCTATTTTAAGTCAAAGAATATGAAATTAGGAAAGTAAAATACCCATTATGTGTAATATAGGACAACTATCACATGAAATGTGTTTGTTAGTTTGTAGGTGTTTGTATGTGTTTATATACGGTTGCATATACACCCAGATCGTTTATCTAGTTGAAACGAGTCAAATTTTTTGAGAGTCAAGTATTTGTGAATTGTGTTTATGTAATTTAAATTACATGTGCAATTCTGGAAATTGATCACCCATTATAAACGAAATTGAATGCACAAACAAACGACTGCGATCCAGCTTGTATCAAATTGAATGCACATAATATGAAACTAGCGCCAATTGGTGAGATTGAATGCTAATTTGCGAATTTGAAGTCTGCGGTTTGACATTTGAGTACCCATAAACATTCGAAAATTCGAAACATTGCGACAAATTGCGTTCTGTCGGGGTTATTTTTTTCTTCCAAATATGCGTATTTATTAACCGAATCATGTATTTTGAAGGTGTAAAACTGTTTACCGAGATTAAGTCAAAGAATGTGAAATTAGGAAAATAAAAAACCCATCATGTGTATCAATTTGTTCATTACGGGGAGTTTTGTATCACACTAACGTTCCTTTCGTTAATGAAAGATATTTACGAATTGATATGTCAAATTATCCACTGGATCGTCAGAACCGTGTGTAAAGTGATTGCAATGAGTAAGTGAATACCACTTTGTATTTGTGCTCATTGACATCTTGCAATGGAGTGGATTAGATATGGTCCCCCGCCCAATGTTTGACTGCAAGTGTAAGTGTGTGTATTTATGAGAATATCAGATTCTGTTAGATAGGGTTTCCCAGTCAATTTCGTCTATATGCGCGCTTGGATCGACATATTATCGTAATTCAAATTCGTTTTTAGTCATTCATATTGAGTAACAGAGCAGCCAACTTCACATTTGCGCCATTATATTGTAAGCGATGAGTGTTATTTTTCGTCAATGGTTATTCAAATTCATCACTTATCACTAAAATCGATTTTGGGATTGGTTCAAATTATATAATTCTCTGATCCTTTTTATTTGAATGCTAGATGTGCTTTTTAGCACGTCTGAAAACGAAATAGAAAACCCAAATCGGTCCGAAATCTATAACATGTATAAGGTCAAGAAAAATGGCACGAATTTTAATGACGGATATGTATCGCCAAATTGTTTGACATTCTGACCAATTTGAATACGTTGCTGTTGCAAACTGAATGCAATTCGACGAAGATGAATGTTCTGGAGTTTAGAATTGAATATTGTAACCAGCAGGTTTACAGAAGTGCTCGCTATTTTGACGAAATTGGCCCGGAAAACCTAAATACAACAATCGACAGGATTTGATTGGAATATCTGCCGGATAAACTGGACTTACATAATTATTGATATGCCAATACTTGTTTGCATGATTATTATGCACCTGTGCGTTCACATAATGAAGTACCTAGTTATTTTAGACAAAGTTTGCCAATTTTTTTAATAAATTAATATATTAATTATAATTTTATATAGGTTTTTTCCGTCTCATTTCCTACATTACGCGGCCAAATTCGTTTATGCGCATTCAAATTCATGCAATTGCCGCGGAGGAGTCACTTTGGTCATTCAAATTCATATTCCGAGCATGTATATTTTATTTTTTATGGGTACTCAAATGTCCAACCGCAGAATTCAAATTCGCAAATGGGCATTCAATTTCACCAATGGGCGCTAGTTTCATATTATGTGCATTCAATTTGATACGGCAAGCTGGATCGCAGTCGCTTGTTTGTGCATTCAATTTCGTTTATAACGGGTGATCAATTTCCAGAATTGCACATTTAATTTAAATTACATGAACACAATCAACAAAGACTTGACTCTCAAATAATGTTACTATCTTCAACTAGATAAACGCTCTGGGCCCCCGTTCTACATTTAAGTATGCAACCGTACATACACACAAACAAACACCTACAAACTAACAAACACATTTCATGTGATAGTTGTTCTATATTGAACCGATCCCAAAATCGATTTTAGTGATAAGTGATGAATTTGATTAACCATTGACGAAAAATAGCACCGATCGCTTAAAATATAATGGCGCAAATGTGAAGTTGGCTGCTCTATTACTCAATATGAATGACTAAAAACGAATTTGAATTACGATATGTCGATCCAAGCGCGCATTTAGACGAAATTGACCGGGAAACCCTATCTAACATAATCTGATATTCTCATAAATACACACACTTACACTTGCAGTCAAACATTGGGCGGGGGACCATATCTCATCCACTCCATTGCAAGATGTCAATGAGCACACATACAAAGTGGTATTCACTAACTGATTGCAATCACTTTACACACGGTTCTGACGATCCAGTGGATAATTTGAAATATCAATTCGTAAATATCTTTCATTAACGAAAGGAACGTTAGTGTGATACAAAACTCCCCGTAATGAACAAATTGATACACATGATGGGTTTTTACTTTCCTAATTTCACATTCGTTGACTTAAAGTAGACACTTTTACACTTTCAAAATACATGATTCGATTAATAAATACCCATATTTGGAGAAAAAAAAAAAAACCCCAACAGAGCGCAATTTGTTGCTTCTAAAGCCAAATTCTGCAAGAAATACACAGCGAACAGGCGACGCTGGCAAGAAACCCGCACGCATTACTCCGCGTATGCGAACGAGCGATACGAAAACATAGAGTTGTGTACTGGTGCGCCGCGGTGGTCGCGCCGCACTGAATTGCATTCTGGGACTATAACCTGACCGCCGGTCATTTTCCTAGGCTTAGGGTACAGGCTGTGACCCGGCAGCAATTCATTTCATTGACCCTTGGCCACATACTAACATGATGAGACCATCAAACCTTTTGTCTCTCTTCAAGTAGATAAACGCTCTGGGCCCCCGGTCTAGCATGCAATCTCACTGGTACATCGTGTACTCTGAACACTTATGTCAATGTATGTGCAAGTGTCCAGGCGAACAGCATGGGTGGCGGAATAGGGAATTCAGTAGCCTCTTGACAAGGCATGTCTCGTCTGAGCTGAGTTGAATGCACGGTATAGTATGCATTATGCAGGAACGACTGGACAGCGTGACTACCCTGCACAATCATTTGACGAGACAGCCTCTTCTCATCTGGATTGCTCTCCGATGAATTTATTTTGTTAAGTATTGAATTCCTCTACCAACCGGTAGAACCCAATCAGGAAGCTGGGTTATCACGTACTCATGCAGTATGCATCATTCCCCAACGCAAGGCACAAACTATACCACACAAACACACGTACAATCGACGTGTACACGCTGAAGCGATACAAAGGTCAGATGCAATGCAAATGCAAAACACACACACAGCTTACACAGGGATGTGTTTGTGTATACAATGCTATGTACTTTGCGTGTATGTGGACGTACGTGCGTAGTTCATATTTAAATGGGAGAGGCATAGAGACGTGTGACTGCACTGTATTTAAATGGAAGAGACAGAAAGACGTGTGCTCAGTGCATTGCAGTAAATATCACAACTACTATGCATGATTTTATTTAATCAAGCTTATGCATATTCATGAGCCACTAGATGCGTAAAGGCGAGGGGATCGCACATGAATTCATCACTCGCCAGATAGCCTCCATCAGGCGTTCAGTCGTTCCTGATCCTGCATGCAGCGCAGCCATTGCTTGCTTGAGACACGAAGCCTTGTTAAAGGCTAGGATGTCAGGGGTGGCGCGCGCCACCCCAATACAAATATTGGGGTGGCTATGCCACCCGAATAATTTGTGTAAAAAGGGCACATTTGGGAATGCATTAATTTAGTGTAGTGCGCCCATAAATATAATAAGACATAACACGAATATACCCATATAATAATATTGAAACAAAATTGTCCGATGTGAAATTGCGAACATTTTAAGCTCCCTCCGCTCCTAGTAGCATATATTTCACAACCTCGGGTGTCCATACATTACCCTTTCTTATATATAACGCCGTATTACATACGAATATATACCCCCGAATATATTCCGATGTAAAATTGCTAAATGTTCAAGCTCGCTCCGCTCTCAGTCGCATATATGATATTTCACAACCTCGGGGATTATATAATTATCACTCTTCATAACGCCATGGCATAAGTCATAAACAAATATACTCATATAATAATATTGAAACAAATGGCAATTTTTCGATGCGAAATTGCTAAAATGTACAAGCTTGCTCTGCTCGCGGTCGTATAATTATAAAACCTCTGGATCTCCCGATACTGCATGTGGAGCCGTAAGTAGCCTACCTAACCTGCAGATGCGCAACCCATACAATAATATTGAAACAAGTTGCAATTTCCGATGTGAAATTGCCAACATTTACGGGCTCGCTTCGCTCACTTGTATTATTCATATTTATGCAAACGACCTTTAAATAATTGAAGACTATTCAATGATTTTCTATCATATATCAACTGGAGAATTTCACCACCGATATGCACCAAATAACTCCATTCTAGTGTAAAAATTCCTAAAGTTTCCAAACCCTCCGCCTGCTCGGTCACTTCGCTCCCGCGTAGATGCCTGACCCAGAAGTTTTGATAGGTAATTACGCGCATGCGCAAAATGTAATAACAAACTGGCTTATTGGTAATTCAAAATATGCGCCACCCCAATGAAGAGCAACTTCCGGCGCCCATGAACGGGCAGTGGTGTAGATCAGCTAGAATTAAGTTGAGGATGATGCGAGGGAGCGGAGCAACCAAGCTGAAGTGAGCGCGCGAAGTAACCGAAATGCGCGGTTTGGGGGGGGGGGGGGGGAGGGGGGGGGGAGGGGGGGGGGGTGGGGGATCATCCCATGGTAGGGAGCTTTAGATTTAATTTTTTGTTTAATTTGAAATTATGCAATGTGATGGCGCGCCACGCGATAGCGGGCTCTGGCCTGCGGGTTGGCCGAATGTTTCGGCTGCTCAGCGGGCCAGAGTTCGTTGTCGTTGGGCTGGGCGCTCGCAAATTATGTACCGTCTTATACACGTGTGTGGAATTCGTCAAACGGACGATTATTACAACAACAAATCTACAGCAGGCCATCAGTATTCGGTGTTAAAATTATGAACTCAATATTCGTGTTTTATCACTAGGTAAACAGTAGACGTTTTCTTTCAAACTTTCACAAATCTTCTAATTGTATTTTACAATGATATTGATATAGGATTGAAGTCTCAAATGTCATTGTGTTCAACATCCGACATATCCGACACACATGGATTACTTAAATAAATGTTCTTTTATTTAATGGCGCGAATGAACATCCGACAATGCATGGTACCTTGTAACAATTACAGAACCTCACTTATTTTTCCTTTGTTTTAATATACTAACACTTGAGTGTATATTTGTGTATGTACTATGATATGACTATTGTATAACGACAGGCAGGGGATGATCTTGGTATCACGCTCTGGCCGATGATGACGATGATGACGGAGATGCTGATGATGTTAATGATGATCCTTATTATCTTCCTGTATGCATACTGAATAATGTGTTACATTATAATTGATATGGATAATAACAGTACTTTTCTGTCCATTTTCCCCATGCAGTCGGTAACTTCTCGATCTACATGGAAGGACGTGGATGTGGGGGGAATCAGAACCGATGTTTCGAAACAGAGGAAATGAATAACGTGATTGCTATTCAGCGCAGAATGTACGATGACATACTCGCAAACGCTTTACCGGTCACAGGACTACGCTTCACTAGCGCCGATGGCAATGCGTGCAGTTGCACCGATGATCTGTGCAACAACGTTCCCCGCGTATGGCCATCCATCTACAAATATAATTATTGAGATCATGTATCAATGTTGATATCACAAATTGGTATGGATTTGTCTCTAAGAAAATAATACAATTCAAAAATGTTTATAATGACGTGTATATACATATCACGTTCAATGTATACGTTCATGATGTTTGTTTAATATAACGTAAAGCGTATAGATATCTTTATTAATATGATGCGGTAAATACATTTAGTTTATTATTATTATTATTATTATTATAAATACGAATTATTGTGATCACTAGTGTATTCGTTGATATCATGAATTTATGCTATGTTAGCACTAATTTAATGCATGATATCACATATAAATGTATTGAGTGTAAGTGTATAGTTGTTAGTGATTACTCGTGTATTTAGAGTGGTTGCCTATAACCATGATAACATGTACGACTCATGCTAATAATGCCATCGGTTACTAGCATGTAGTTGAAGAGTTTAGTTAAATGTGATATAAAGATGTTTCCATATTTTATGCATAATTCCTAATTCAATGTATACCAAATATATTTGTCTTCTAAAAGTCTTCAATCATTAAGACGATTAAGATTTAAAATATATATCAAGTGAAATTGTGTCGATAGTATACTCATGTGTTACTGTTACTGTTTGAAGTCGCAATGTCGTCTTTTTTGTTGGTAGTTTGAGGTTTCACAATTTTGCCGCTTTGCATTGGTTTCAACAAATAGCCAGGATATTTGCTTCCAAAAAGTTATACAACTACAATAAGAGAAAGCTTGGAATGAGGGTGATTACAATGCATTCAAATTAGCCATGCACGTCTTTTAATCCATCTCGGGACGTCAAAACGCTCCTAAAATGACTTTTAATTCATAGCCCCTTGGAGTTGGAGTGAAAATTTCATTATGTTCCCTCCCCTGTAAGTTGAGTAATACCGAAACCAAACCGAACTTGATCGGCACAAATAAAACACCTTTCATGATAATGTTTGTAATACAATTTACCAATTAATATTGAAAAAAAATATTATTTACCTCATTGTGTGGCAAGAAGAAATTAATGATGTGAGAAATAAGTGCACGCTACTTTATCTTCTCCTTTCGTATGCATTTCTTGTCCGTTCCTTGTCACATGACGTACCATACAAGTTTTGGCATCCGCGCACCCATTTCTCCCATCCCGAGGCAGATTATGCACAACGTTCACCCCTGAAAAGTGACCTACTTCCTTACTGCGCGCAGTACGCGCGCTGTGCAAGTGTATGCGCGATGTTTTCTATTTTCGGAATGCATTCCCAAAAGTTCAATTCATTACGTTAAATTTAAAGGGGAAAAAAGACTCTTTGCACCAAGATGAATGTAGCTCGCGGATATCTTGTTTTTAGAAATTTGCGTCTCTTTTTTAGACCATCTTCTGATTTGTGTCGGAAATATCACCTATTGATTTTAGAGGCGGAATGGAATCACGGCGTGGTAGCTCAGGATCTTAGCACGACACTAGTAAGTATTGTTTGTAACAAATAATCCCGGAAACGGGACAACTAATGATTTTAACTGAGGCTTGCGTAGTTGCTATGTATCCTGGTATCCGCTCAGTATTGACTTTGCACGTAATCGACAGAAAACGCGAGAGAGGTCACACATGTACAAAGTCAATGGCGAGCCTACCCGAGCGGACACAGGCATAGAAAAGGCCAATTTTCGTGGCGCTTAAAATCGTATAATTTCATCCCAATGACCAGTGTCTTCAAAATATTATGTAAACAAGGATTGGGGCGTTCGATTATTGCATAAATCAGTCCATGAAAATGTCAACTTTTAGCTGTGTTGTCATTCAATCAAAGAAGTGAGCGAGTGGCAACACCTTTAAGGTACGTTTTTCTATCCGGCGAAATATTTTGCGCATGAAGTTATTGAGAAGACTTTCACCTACGGATAATTTAATACAGCCAATTTTATATTCGTCCGGCGTCCGTTAACGCTATCTGGTGATATGTGATCAGGAGGCGGGGGGGGGGGGGGGGGGGGTGTTTCACAAAGATCCTATGTTGAAGTTTACTCTTAGTTTGACTTAAAATGTATGGAAAGCCATTTGTACAAAATATGTTCCTAAGCAAGCATGCAAGTATTTTATAATTACCATAAATTCTACATGAAAAACATAAAATATTCTTGAAAATAGAAAAATATCGATGATTCTAAACAATATTGTATGCCTAGGATTTTTACCAAAAAGAGTCAATGAAAATAATGGATGTCCGTACTGTTTAAGTCCAACTTACAGTTAAGTAATCTGTGTGGAACACCCTTAAGGCCTTTTGCAAATAGGCATGCAGAAGTAGATCATGTAGACTTAGTCTAGTGACCAATACAAAAAGTATGTTTGCCTTTTCTCAAAGATAGCGTTTGGTGGCCACTATTAGGCAGGTTGGCTGTTCAGGTTACCACTTTTAAAACAGGTTTATTAATAGTTATATTGTCATACGAACTGACGATCGTGATGACTTCTTATGTTAGTCCCACATATACGCTACATCTCCAGAGGTATGTTTTAGTATATGTTGCCCCACGATCGCCTCTTAAACCCTCTCCATCCTGTTATGCCTGTTCTTCACACCACTTACAAACTGTTAAAGCTGGCCTCAAAATAACATGTTAAACCAAATGTGCCGCCCACAAATTACCTATATGAACATTTGCAACATATACATATATATATGTGCCGTACAAGTGTTGTGGAGCATTAACTTGACCATTTACTTAAGTGTTTATACATGGAACTAGTCTTCCTCTGCGGACCCATGAACAAATAATATACTATGCTGATGAGTTTTCACATTATGGTTAACAATTTTCTAAAATTGTTGGTGAATGGACTACCTAAAATATTCTCTTTGAACATTAATTTGATTTTGTCGTTGTCGATTCGCTGTTTTGATGAACAAGCAACGATTCTCAGCTAGGCAACTATAGTAAAGCACTTCTATCGTCACCTTGATACGCCTGTATTGGCGTATTATGGACTGAGTGACTACGAGTACGATAACATTATAAACGCTTTATTTTGTACGTTAAACTTGTTTCGTATTTTTGTATTCAAGCGTAGCTAGTCGGCCTTTTCAAAAACAGTTCAGCTAGTAATCTTATTAGGTGGGCTGTACATCATACAGACCACCTCATAATTTCGTTAGAATTGCCTTTATTTATTATTATTAGGTGGGCTGTACATCATACAGACCACCTCATAATTTCGTTAGAATTGCCTTTATTATTATTCTTTATTTTTCTTATTTCCAATCACTTTTTTGTTACCACGATAACTTGAAAATGGCTCAATCAAGTGCCTTGAAATTTGGCACACATATATATAGGCATATGGACAAAGCAAAATAAGGTTTTGAACCCTGACCTTGACTGATGACGTCATCTAGGCGCCATTTTGTAAAATTTTCTGAATATCTTCTCATGATCATATCTTCATAACGAAAAGTTGTTTCTCATTCATATTTATCATGATCAAGGTCAATATCCGTCCGGTCAATTTCAGGTCAAAAAACGCGCGCGCATGCGTACGTGCGCGCGTCAACGCGCGCGCAAAATTTTAAAATGTTCAAAATCGTCGCAAATTCATTTTGGATACGTTTTAGGCCATTTTAAGCATTTTACGAAAAAACGCGCACACGCGCATGCGCGCGCGTTTTCGCGCGTACTGGCATTTTGCAACATAGAATCGCCGAATTTTCTCTGTTATCATATTTAGCCCATCTTTCCAAGCATTTTGATACCTTGTTCACCTTTTTCTGACTAGTAAAAACGCAATGAGCTTCCGTTCAAGAAACATGTCCGTGCGCGCGAGCTCTTGTAATACATAGCATATATGGGCAAAAACATGCCTATACAAAATTCATTGTAACTCTTCAGAATGGATGGGAACTCCCAAGTTTTTTTTCATATTTGGATAGATTATGAGTCGGAGATATGATTTCATGTCTCATTTGACCCTCAATTAACTCATGGCGTCATCATAATGGCCTCCGAACTCAAAATTTCAATTTGCATATTATGACGTCAGCATATTTTTGGAAAATTGATTGTATCTCTGTAAATGTTGATCGATTTTCTTCCAAATTTTGATATGTTCTAGCTGAGACAATTCTCTACAAATGTGATAATCACGATTTTTCATTTTGACAAAGGCATCATGGCGTATTTTTGCGATTTAAGGAGGCATGTCATTTTTTAACATTTTGCGTGTATTCTCTATGGGACATGACTTTTTTTCAAAACTGGATTCTACATTCCCGTCTTTCGCGACCAATATCTTCTTCGTTTTAGCTTCGTTTACGCTGAACTTCGAGTATGTTGTAGCTGAGACAATAAGCTATCTCAAATGAGCCCTTGATTATGTCTTTAATTTTAGTTCGACCAGCCCACCTATACTTGTTCTAAACAAGTATTACAATTCTAGTTATTAGGTGGGCTGTACATCATACAGACCACCTCATAATTTCGTTAGAATTGCCTTTATTAGGTGGGCTGTACATCATACAGACCACCTCATAATTTCGTTAGAATTGCCTTTATTAGGTGGGCTGTACATCATACAGACCACCTCATAATTTCGTTAGAATTGCCTTTATTCTTTATTTTTCTTATTTCCAATCACTTTTTTGTTACCACGATAACTTGAAAATGGCTCAATCAAGTGCCTTGAAATTTGGCACACATATATATAGGCATATGGACAAAGCAAAATAAGGTTTTGAACCCTGACCTTGACTGATGACGTCATCTAGGCGCCATTTTGTAAAATTTTCTGAATATCTTCTCATGATCATATCTTCATAACGAAAAGTTGTTTCTCATTCATATTTATCATGATCAAGGTCAATATCCGTCCGGTCAATTTCAGGTCAAAAAACGCGCGCGCATGCGTACGTGCGCGCGTCAGCGCGCGCGCAAAATTTTAAAATGTTCAAAATCGTCGCAAATTCATTTTGGATACGTTTTAGGCCATTTTAAGCATTTTACGAAAAAACGCGCACACGCGCATGCGCGCGCGTTTTCGCGCGTACTGGCATTTTGCAACATAGAATCGCCGAATTTTCTCTGTTATCATATTTAGCCCATCTTTCCAAGCATTTTGATACCTTGTTCACCTTTTTCTGACTAGTAAAAACGCAATGAGCTTCCGTTCAAGAAACATGTCCGTGCGCGCGAGCTCTTGTAATACATAGCATATATGGGCAAAAACATGCCTATACAAAATTCATTGTAACTCTTCAGAATGGATGGGAACTCCCAAGTTTTTTTTCATATTTGGATAGATTATGAGTCGGAGATATGATTTCATGTCTCATTTGACCCTCAATTAACTCATGGCGTCATCATAATGGCCTCCGAACTCAAAATTTCAATTTGCATATTATGACGTCAGCATATTTTTGGAAAATTGATTGTATCTCTGTAAATGTTGATCGATTTTCTTCCAAATTTTGATATGTTCTAGCTGAGACAATTCTCTACAAATGTGATAATCACGATTTTTCATTTTGACAAAGGCATCATGGCGTATTTTTGCGATTTAAGGAGGCATGTCATTTTTTAACATTTTGCGTGTATTCTCTATGGGACATGACTTTTTTTCAAAACTGGATTCTACATTCCCGTCTTTCGCGACCAATATCTTCTTCGTTTTAGCTTCGTTTACGCTGAACTTCGAGTATGTTGTAGCTGAGACAATAAGCTATCTCAAATGCGCCCTTGATTATGTCTTTAATTTTAGTTCGACCAGCCCACCTATACTTGTTCTAAACAAGTATTACAATTCTAGTTATTCTTTATTTTTCTTATTTCCAATCACTTTTTTGTTACCACGATAACTTGAAAATGGTTCAATCAAGTGCCTTGAAATTTGGCACACATATATATAGGCATATGGACAAAGCAAAATAAGGTTTTGAACCCTGACCTTGACTGATGACGTCATCTAGGCGCCATTTTGTAAAATTTTCTGAATATCTTCTCATGATCATATCTTCATAACGAAAAGTTGTTTCTCATTCATATTTATCATGATCAAGGTCAATATCCGTCCGGTCAATTTCAGGTCAAAAAACGCGCGCGCATGCGTACGTGCGCGCGTCAGCGCGCGCGCAAAATTTTAAAATGTTCAAAATCGTCGCAAATTCATTTTGGATACGTTTTAGGCCATTTTAAGCATTTTACGAAAAAACGCGCACACGCGCATGCGCGCGCGTTTTCGCGCGCACTGGCATTTTGCAACATAGAATCGCCGAATTTTCTCTGTTATCATATTTAGCCCATCTTTCCAAGCATTTTGATACCTTGTTCACCTTTTTCTGACTAGTAAAAACGCAATGAGCTTCCGTTCAAGAAACATGTCCGTGCGCGCGAGCTCTTGTAATACATAGCATATATGGGCAAAAACATGCCTATACAAAATTCATTGTAACTCTTCAGAATGGATGGGAACTCCCAATTTTTTTTTCATATTTGGATAGATTATGAGTCGGAGATATGATTTCATGTCTCATTTGACCCTCAATTAACTCATGGCGTCATCATAATGGCCTCCGAACTCAAAATTTCAATTTGCATATTATGACGTCAGCATATTTTTGGAAAATTGATTGTATCTCTGTAAATGTTGATCGATTTTCTTCCAAATTTTGATATGTTCTAGCTGAGACAATTCTCTACAAATGTGATAATCACAATTTTTCATTTTGACAAAGGCATCATGGCGTATTTTTGCGATTTAAGGAGGCATGTCATTTTTTAACATTTTGCGTGTATTCTCTATGGGACATGACTTTTTTTCAAAACTGGATTCTACATTCCCGTCTTTCGCGACCAATATCTTCTTCGTTTTAGCTTCGTTTACGCTGAACTTCGAGTATGTTGTAGCTGAGACAATAAGCTATCTCAAATGAGCCCTTGATTATGTCTTTAATTTTAGTTCGACCAGCCCACCTATACTTGTTCTAAACAAGTATTACAATTCTAGTTATTATTATTATTCTTTATTTTTCTTATTTCCAATCACTTTTTTGTTACCAAGATAACTTGAAAATGGCTCAATCAAGTGCCTTGAAATTTGGCACACATATATATAGGCATATGGACAAAGCAAAATAAGGTTTTGAACCCTGACCTTGACTGATGACGTCATCTAGGCGCCATTTTGTAAAATTTTCTGAATATCTTCTCATGATCATATCTTCATAACGAAAAGTTGTTTCTCATTCATATTTATCATGATCAAGGTCAATATCCGTCCGGTCAATTTCAGGTCAAAAAACGCGCGCGCATGCGTACGTGCGCGCGTCAGCGCGCGCGCAAAATTTTAAAATGTTCAAAATCGTCGCAAATTCATTTTGGATACGTTTTAGGCCATTTTAAGCATTTTACGAAAAAACGCGCACACGCGCATGCGCGCGCGTTTTCGCGCGTACTGGCATTTTGCAACATAGAATCGCCGAATTTTCTCTGTTATCATATTTAGCCCATCTTTCCAAGCATTTTGATACCTTGTTCACCTTTTTCTGACTAGTAAAAACGCAATGAGCTTCCGTTCAAGAAACATGTCCGTGCGCGCGAGCTCTTGTAATACATAGCATATATGGGCAAAAACATGCCTATACAAAATTCATTGTAACTCTTCAGAATGGATGGGAACTCCCAAGTTTTTTTTCATATTTGGATAGATTATGAGTCGGAGATATGATTTCATGTCTCATTTGACCCTCAATTAACTCATGGCGTCATCATAATGGCCTCCGAACTCAAAATTTCAATTTGCATATTATGACGTCAGCATATTTTTGGAAAATTTATTGTATCTCTGTAAATGTTGATCGATTTTCTTCCAAATTTTGATATGTTCTAGCTGAGACAATTCTCTACAAATGTGATAATCACGATTTTTCATTTTGACAAAGGCATCATGGCGTATTTTTGCGATTTAAGGAGGCATGTCATTTTTTAACATTTTGCGTGTATTCTCTATGGGACATGACTTTTTTTCAAAACTGGATTCTACATTCCCGTCTTTCGCGACCAATATCTTCTTCGTTTTAGCTTCGTTTACGCTGAACTTCGAGTATGTTGTAGCTGAGACAATAAGCTATCTCAAATGAGCCCTTGATTATGTCTTTAATTTTAGTTCGACCAGCCCACCTATACTTGTTCTAAACAAGTATTACAATTCTAGTTATTATTATTATTCTTTATTTTTCTTATTTCCAATCACTTTTTTGTTACCAAGATAACTTGAAAATGGCTCAATCAAGTGCCTTGAAATTTGGCACACATATATATAGGCATATGGACAAAGCAAAATAAGGTTTTGAACCCTGACCTTGACTGATGACGTCATCTAGGCGCCATTTTGTAAAATTTTCTGAATATCTTCTCATGATCATATCTTCATAACGAAAAGTTGTTTCTCATTCATATTTATCATGATCAAGGTCAATATCCGTCCGGTCAATTTCAGGTCAAAAAACGCGCGCGCATGCGTACGTGCGCGCGTCAGCGCGCGCGCAAAATTTTAAAATGTTCAAAATCGTCGCAAATTCATTTTGGATACGTTTTAGGCCATTTTAAGCATTTTACGAAAAAACGCGCACACGCGCATGCGCGCGCGTTTTCGCGCGTACTGGCATTTTGCAACATAGAATCGCCGAATTTTCTCTGTTATCATATTTAGCCCATCTTTCCAAGCATTTTGATACCTTGTTCACCTTTTTCTGACTAGTAAAAACGCAATGAGCTTCCGTTCAAGAAACATGTCCGTGCGCGCGAGCTCTTGTAATACATAGCATATATGGGCAAAAACATGCCTATACAAAATTCATTGTAACTCTTCAGAATGGATGGGAACTCCCAAGTTTTTTTTCATATTTGGATAGATTATGAGTCGGAGATATGATTTCATGTCTCATTTGACCCTCAATTAACTCATGGCGTCATCATAATGGCCTCCGAACTCAAAATTTCAATTTGCATATTATGACGTCAGCATATTTTTGGAAAATTGATTGTATCTCTGTAAATGTTGATCGATTTTCTTCCAAATTTTGATATGTTCTAGCTGAGACAATTCTCTACAAATGTGATAATCACGATTTTTCATTTTGACAAAGGCATCATGGCGTATTTTTGCGATTTAAGGAGGCATGTCATTTTTTAACATTTTGCGTGTATTCTCTATGGGACATGACTTTTTTTCAAAACTGGATTCTACATTCCCGTCTTTCGCGACCAATATCTTCTTCGTTTTAGCTTCGTTTACGCTGAACTTCGAGTATGTTGTAGCTGAGACAATAAGCTATCTCAAATGCGCCCTTGATTATGTCTTTAATTTTAGTTCGACCAGCCCACCTATACTTGTTCTAAACAAGTATTACAATTCTAGTTATTCTTTATTTTTCTTATTTCCAATCACTTTTTTGTTACCACGATAACTTGAAAATGGTTCAATCAAGTGCCTTGAAATTTGGCACACATATATATAGGCATATGGACAAAGCAAAATAAGGTTTTGAACCCTGACCTTGACTGATGACGTCATCTAGGCGCCATTTTGTAAAATTTTCTGAATATCTTCTCATGATCATATCTTCATAACGAAAAGTTGTTTCTCATTCATATTTATCATGATCAAGGTCAATATCCGTCCGGTCAATTTCAGGTCAAAAAACGCGCGCGCATGCGTACGTGCGCGCGTCAGCGCGCGCGCAAAATTTTAAAATGTTCAAAATCGTCGCAAATTCATTTTGGATACGTTTTAGGTCATTTTAAGCATTTTACGAAAAAACGCGCACACGCGCATGCGCGCGCGTTTTCGCGCGCACTGGCATTTTGCAACATAGAATCGCCGAATTTTCTCTGTTATCATATTTAGCCCATCTTTCCAAGCATTTTGATACCTTGTTCACCTTTTTCTGACTAGTAAAAACGCAATGAGCTTCCGTTCAAGAAACATGACCGTGCGCGCGAGCTCTTGTAATACATAGCATATATGGGCAAAAACATGCCTATACAAAATTCATTGTAACTCTTCAGAATGGATGGGAACTCCCAATTTTTTTTTCATATTTGGATAGATTATGAGTCGGAGATATGATTTCATGTCTCATTTGACCCTTAATTAACTCATGGCGTCATCATAATGGCCTCCGAACTCAAAATTTCAATTTGCATATTATGACGTCAGCATATTTTTGGAAAATTGATTGTATCTCTGTAAATGTTGATCGATTTTCTTCCAAATTTTGATATGTTCTAGCTGAGACAATTCTCTACAAATGTGATAATCACAATTTTTCATTTTGACAAAGGCATCATGGCGTATTTTTGCGATTTAAGGAGGCATGTCATTTTTTAACATTTTGCGTGTATTCTCTATGGGACATGACTTTTTTTCAAAACTGGATTCTACATTCCCGTCTTTCGCGACCAATATCTTCTTCGTTTTAGCTTCGTTTACGCTGAACTTCGAGTATGTTGTAGCTGAGACAATAAGCTATCTCAAATGAGCCCTTGATTATGTCTTTAATTTTAGTTCGACCAGCCCACCTATACTTGTTCTAAACAAGTATTACAATTCTAGTTATTATTATTATTCTTTATTTTTCTTATTTCCAATCACTTTTTTGTTACCAAGATAACTTGAAAATGGCTCAATCAAGTGCCTTGAAATTTGGCACACATATATATAGGCATATGGACAAAGCAAAATAAGGTTTTGAACCCTGACCTTGACTGATGACGTCATCTAGGCGCCATTTTGTAAAATTTTCTGAATATCTTCTCATGATCATATCTTCATAACGAAAAGTTGTTTCTCATTCATATTTATCATGATCAAGGTCAATATCCGTCCGGTCAATTTCAGGTCAAAAAACGCGCGCGCATGCGTACGTGCGCGCGTCAGCGCGCGCGCAAAATTTTAAAATGTTCAAAATCGTCGCAAATTCATTTTGGATACGTTTTAGGCCATTTTAAGCATTTTACGAAAAAACGCGCACACGCGCATGCGCGCGCGTTTTCGCGCGTACTGGCATTTTGCAACATAGAATCGCCGAATTTTCTCTGTTATCATATTTAGCCCATCTTTCCAAGCATTTTGATACCTTGTTCACCTTTTTCTGACTAGTAAAAACGCAATGAGCTTCCGTTCAAGAAACATGTCCGTGCGCGCGAGCTCTTGTAATACATAGCATATATGGGCAAAAACATGCCTATACAAAATTCATTGTAACTCTTCAGAATGGATGGGAACTCCCAAGTTTTTTTTCATATTTGGATAGATTATGAGTCGGAGATATGATTTCATGTCTCATTTGACCCTCAATTAACTCATGGCGTCATCATAACGGCCTCCGAACTCAAAATTTCAATTTGCATATTATGACGTCAGCATATTTTTGGAAAATTTATTGTATCTCTGTAAATATTGATCGATTTTCTTCCAAATTTTGATATGTTCTAGCTCAGACAATTTTCTACAAATGTAATAACCACGATTTTTCATTTTGACAAAGGCATCATGGCGTATTTTTGCGATTTAAGGAGGCATGTCATTTTTTAACATTTTGCGTGTATTCTCTATGGGACATGACTTTTTTTCAAAACTGGATTCTACATTCCCGTCTTTCGCGACCAATATCTTCTTCGTTTTAGCTTCGTTTACGCTGAACTTCGAGTATGTTGTAGCTGAGACAATAAGCTATCTCAAATGAGCCCTTGATTATGTCTTTAATTTTAGTTCGACCAGCCCACCTATACTTGTTCTAAACAAGTATTACAATTCTAGTTATTATTATTATTCTTTATTTTTCTTATTTCCAATCACTTTTTTGTTACCAAGATAACTTGAAAATGGCTCAATCAAGTGCCTTGAAATTTGGCACACATATATATAGGCATATGGACAAAGCAAAATAAGGTTTTGAACCCTGACCTTGACTGATGACGTCATCTAGGCGCCATTTTGTAAAATTTTCTGAATATCTTCTCATGATCATATCTTCATAACGAAAAGTTGTTTCTCATTCATATTTATCATGATCAAGGTCAATATCCGTCCGGTCAATTTCAGGTCAAAAAACGCGCGCGCATGCGTACGTGCGCGCGTCAGCGCGCGCGCAAAATTTTAAAATGTTCAAAATCGTCGCAAATTCATTTTGGATACGTTTTAGGCCATTTTAAGCATTTTACGAAAAAACGCGCACACGCGCATGCGCGCGCGTTTTCGCGCGTACTGGCATTTTGCAACATAGAATCGCCGAATTTTCTCTGTTATCATATTTAGCCCATCTTTCCAAGCATTTTGATACCTTGTTCACCTTTTTCTGACTAGTAAAAACGCAATGAGCTTCCGTTCAAGAAACATGTCCGTGCGCGCGAGCTCTTGTAATACATAGCATATATGGGCAAAAACATGCCTATACAAAATTCATTGTAACTCTTCAGAATGGATGGGAACTCCCAAGTTTTTTTTTCATATTTGGATAGATTATGAGTCGGAGATATGATTTCATGTCTCATTTGACCCTCAATTAACTCATGGCGTCATCATAATGGCCTCCGAACTCAAAATTTCAATTTGCATATTATGACGTCAGCATATTTTTGGAAAATTGATTGTATCTCTGTAAATGTTGATCGATTTTCTTCCAAATTTTGATATGTTCTAGCTGAGACAATTCTCTACAAATGTGATAATCACAATTTTTCATTTTGACAAAGGCATCATGGCGTATTTTTGCGATTTAAGGAGGCATGTCATTTTTTAACATTTTGCGTGTATTCTCTATGGGACATGACTTTTTTTCAAAACTGGATTCTACATTCCCGTCTTTCGCGACCAATATCTTCTTCGTTTTAGCTTCGTTTACGCTGAACTTCGAGTATGTTGTAGCTGAGACAATAAGCTATCTCAAATGAGCCCTTGATTATGTCTTTAATTTTAGTTCGACCAGCCCACCTATACTTGTTCTAAACAAGTATTACAATTCTAGTTATTCTTTATTTTTCTTATTTCCAATCACTTTTTTGTTACCACGATAACTTGAAAATGGTTCAATCAAGTGCCTTGAAATTTGGCACACATATATATAGGCATATGGACAAAGCAAAATAAGGTTTTGAACCCTGACCTTGACTGATGACGTCATCTAGGCGCCATTTTGTAAAATTTTCTGAATATCTTCTCATGATCATATCTTCATAACGAAAAGTTGTTTCTCATTCATATTTATCATGATCAAGGTCAATATCCGTCCGGTCAATTTCAGGTCAAAAAACGCGCGCGCATGCGTACGTGCGCGCGTCAGCGCGCGCGCAAAATTTTAAAATGTTCAAAATCGTCGCAAATTCATTTTGGATACGTTTTAGGCCATTTTAAGCATTTTACGAAAAAACGCGCACACGCGCATGCGCGCGCGTTTTCGCGCGCACTGGCATTTTGCAACATAGAATCGCCGAATTTTCTCTGTTATCATATTTAGCCCATCTTTCCAAGCATTTTGATACCTTGTTCACCTTTTTCTGACTAGTAAAAACGCAATGAGCTTCCGTTCAAGAAACATGTCCGTGCGCGCGAGCTCTTGTAATACATAGCATATATGGGCAAAAACATGCCTATACAAAATTCATTGTAACTCTTCAGAATGGATGGGAACTCCCAATTTTTTTTTCATATTTGGATAGATTATGAGTCGGAGATATGATTTCATGTCTCATTTGACCCTCAATTAACTCATGGCGTCATCATAATGGCCTCCGAACTCAAAATTTCAATTTGCATATTATGACGTCAGCATATTTTTGGAAAATTGATTGTATCTCTGTAAATGTTGATCGATTTTCTTCCAAATTTTGATATGTTCTAGCTGAGACAATTCTCTACAAATGTGATAATCACAATTTTTCATTTTGACAAAGGCATCATGGCGTATTTTTGCGATTTAAGGAGGCATGTCATTTTTTAACATTTTGCGTGTATTCTCTATGGGACATGACTTTTTTTCAAAACTGGATTCTACATTCCCGTCTTTCGCGACCAATATCTTCTTCGTTTTAGCTTCGTTTACGCTGAACTTCGAGTATGTTGTAGCTGAGACAATAAGCTATCTCAAATGAGCCCTTGATTATGTCTTTAATTTTAGTTCGACCAGCCCACCTATACTTGTTCTAAACAAGTATTACAATTCTAGTTATTATTATTATTCTTTATTTTTCTTATTTCCAATCACTTTTTTGTTACCAAGATAACTTGAAAATGGCTCAATCAAGTGCCTTGAAATTTGGCACACATATATATAGGCATATGGACAAAGCAAAATAAGGTTTTGAACCCTGACCTTGACTGATGACGTCATCTAGGCGCCATTTTGTAAAATTTTCTGAATATCTTCTCATGATCATATCTTCATAACGAAAAGTTGTTTCTCATTCATATTTATCATGATCAAGGTCAATATCCGTCCGGTCAATTTCAGGTCAAAAAACGCGCGCGCATGCGTACGTGCGCGCGTCAGCGCGCGCGCAAAATTTTAAAATGTTCAAAATCGTCGCAAATTCATTTTGGATACGTTTTAGGCCATTTTAAGCATTTTACGAAAAAACGCGCACACGCGCATGCGCGCGCGTTTTCGCGCGTACTGGCATTTTGCAACATAGAATCGCCGAATTTTCTCTGTTATCATATTTAGCCCATCTTTCCAAGCATTTTGATACCTTGTTCACCTTTTTCTGACTAGTAAAAACGCAATGAGCTTCCGTTCAAGAAACATGTCCGTGCGCGCGAGCTCTTGTAATACATAGCATATATGGGCAAAAACATGCCTATACAAAATTCATTGTAACTCTTCAGAATGGATGGGAACTCCCAAGTTTTTTTTCATATTTGGATAGATTATGAGTCGGAGATATGATTTCATGTCTCATTTGACCCTCAATTAACTCATGGCGTCATCATAATGGCCTCCGAACTCAAAATTTCAATTTGCATATTATGACGTCAGCATATTTTTGGAAAATTTATTGTATCTCTGTAAATGTTGATCGATTTTCTTCCAAATTTTGATATGTTCTAGCTGAGACAATTCTCTACAAATGTGATAATCACGATTTTTCATTTTGACAAAGGCATCATGGCGTATTTTTGCGATTTAAGGAGGCATGTCATTTTTTAACATTTTGCGTGTATTCTCTATGGGACATGACTTTTTTTCAAAACTGGATTCTACATTCCCGTCTTTCGCGACCAATATCTTCTTCGTTTTAGCTTCGTTTACGCTGAACTTCGAGTATGTTGTAGCTGAGACAATAAGCTATCTCAAATGAGCCCTTGATTATGTCTTTAATTTTAGTTCGACCAGCCCACCTATACTTGTTCTAAACAAGTATTACAATTCTAGTTATTATTATTATTCTTTATTTTTCTTATTTCCAATCACTTTTTTGTTACCAAGATAACTTGAAAATGGCTCAATCAAGTGCCTTGAAATTTGGCACACATATATATAGGCATATGGACAAAGCAAAATAAGGTTTTGAACCCTGACCTTGACTGATGACGTCATCTAGGCGCCATTTTGTAAAATTTTCTGAATATCTTCTCATGATCATATCTTCATAACGAAAAGTTGTTTCTCATTCATATTTATCATGATCAAGGTCAATATCCGTCCGGTCAATTTCAGGTCAAAAAACGCGCGCGCATGCGTACGTGCGCGCGTCAGCGCGCGCGCAAAATTTTAAAATGTTCAAAATCGTCGCAAATTCATTTTGGATACGTTTTAGGCCATTTTAAGCATTTTACGAAAAAACGCGCACACGCGCATGCGCGCGCGTTTTCGCGCGTACTGGCATTTTGCAACATAGAATCGCCGAATTTTCTCTGTTATCATATTTAGCCCATCTTTCCAAGCATTTTGATACCTTGTTCACCTTTTTCTGACTAGTAAAAACGCAATGAGCTTCCGTTCAAGAAACATGACCGTGCGCGCGAGCTCTTGTAATACATAGCATATATGGGCAAAAACATGCCTATACAAAATTCATTGTAACTCTTCAGAATGGATGGGAACTCCCAAGTTTTTTTTCATATTTGGATAGATTATGAGTCGGAGATATGATTTCATGTCTCATTTGACCCTCAATTAACTCATGGCGTCATCATAATGGCCTCCGAACTCAAAATTTCAATTTGCATATTATGACGTCAGCATATTTTTGGAAAATTGATTGTATCTCTGTAAATGTTGATCGATTTTCTTCCAAATTTTGATATGTTCTAGCTGAGACAATTCTCTACAAATGTGATAATCACGATTTTTCATTTTGACAAAGGCATCATGGCGTATTTTTGCGATTTAAGGAGGCATGTCATTTTTTAACATTTTGCGTGTATTCTCTATGGGACATGACTTTTTTTCAAAACTGGATTCTACATTCCCGTCTTTCGCGACCAATATCTTCTTCGTTTTAGCTTCGTTTACGCTGAACTTCGAGTATGTTGTAGCTGAGACAATAAGCTATCTCAAATGCGCCCTTGATTATGTCTTTAATTTTAGTTCGACCAGCCCACCTATACTTGTTCTAAACAAGTATTACAATTCTAGTTATTCTTTATTTTTCTTATTTCCAATCACTTTTTTGTTACCACGATAACTTGAAAATGGTTCAATCAAGTGCCTTGAAATTTGGCACACATATATATAGGCATATGGACAAAGCAAAATAAGGTTTTGAACCCTGACCTTGACTGATGACGTCATCTAGGCGCCATTTTGTAAAATTTTCTGAATATCTTCTCATGATCATATCTTCATAACGAAAAGTTGTTTCTCATTCATATTTATCATGATCAAGGTCAATATCCGTCCGGTCAATTTCAGGTCAAAAAACGCGCGCGCATGCGTACGTGCGCGCGTCAGCGCGCGCGCAAAATTTTAAAATGTTCAAAATCGTCGCAAATTCATTTTGGATACGTTTTAGGTCATTTTAAGCATTTTACGAAAAAACGCGCACACGCGCATGCGCGCGCGTTTTCGCGCGCACTGGCATTTTGCAACATAGAATCGCCGAATTTTCTCTGTTATCATATTTAGCCCATCTTTCCAAGCATTTTGATACCTTGTTCACCTTTTTCTGACTAGTAAAAACGCAATGAGCTTCCGTTCAAGAAACATGACCGTGCGCGCGAGCTCTTGTAATACATAGCATATATGGGCAAAAACATGCCTATACAAAATTCATTGTAACTCTTCAGAATGGATGGGAACTCCCAATTTTTTTTTCATATTTGGATAGATTATGAGTCGGAGATATGATTTCATGTCTCATTTGACCCTTAATTAACTCATGGCGTCATCATAATGGCCTCCGAACTCAAAATTTCAATTTGCATATTATGACGTCAGCATATTTTTGGAAAATTGATTGTATCTCTGTAAATGTTGATCGATTTTCTTCCAAATTTTGATATGTTCTAGCTGAGACAATTCTCTACAAATGTGATAATCACAATTTTTCATTTTGACAAAGGCATCATGGCGTATTTTTGCGATTTAAGGAGGCATGTCATTTTTTAACATTTTGCGTGTATTCTCTATGGGACATGACTTTTTTTCAAAACTGGATTCTACATTCCCGTCTTTCGCGACCAATATCTTCTTCGTTTTAGCTTCGTTTACGCTGAACTTCGAGTATGTTGTAGCTGAGACAATAAGCTATCTCAAATGAGCCCTTGATTATGTCTTTAATTTTAGTTCGACCAGCCCACCTATACTTGTTCTAAACAAGTATTACAATTCTAGTTATTATTATTATTCTTTATTTTTCTTATTTCCAATCACTTTTTTGTTACCAAGATAACTTGAAAATGGCTCAATCAAGTGCCTTGAAATTTGGCACACATATATATAGGCATATGGACAAAGCAAAATAAGGTTTTGAACCCTGACCTTGACTGATGACGTCATCTAGGCGCCATTTTGTAAAATTTTCTGAATATCTTCTCATGATCATATCTTCATAACGAAAAGTTGTTTCTCATTCATATTTATCATGATCAAGGTCAATATCCGTCCGGTCAATTTCAGGTCAAAAAACGCGCGCGCATGCGTACGTGCGCGCGTCAGCGCGCGCGCAAAATTTTAAAATGTTCAAAATCGTCGCAAATTCATTTTGGATACGTTTTAGGCCATTTTAAGCATTTTACGAAAAAACGCGCACACGCGCATGCGCGCGCGTTTTTTGACCTGAAATTGACCGGACGGATATTATCGCCGAATTTTCTCTGTTATCATATTTAGCCCATCTTTCCAAGCATTTTGATACCTTGTTCACCTTTTTCTGACTAGTAAAAACGCAATGAGCTTCCGTTCAAGAAACATGTCCGTGCGCGCGAGCTCTTGTAATACATAGCATATATGGGCAAAAACATGCCTATACAAAATTCATTGTAACTCTTCAGAATGGATGGGAACTCCCAAGTTTTTTTTCATATTTGGATAGATTATGAGTCGGAGATATGATTTCATGTCTCATTTGACCCTCAATTAACTCATGGCGTCATCATAACGGCCTCCGAACTCAAAATTTCAATTTGCATATTATGACGTCAGCATATTTTTGGAAAATTTATTGTATCTCTGTAAATATTGATCGATTTTCTTCCAAATTTTGATATGTTCTAGCTCAGACAATTTTCTACAAATGTAATAACCACGATTTTTCATTTTGACAAAGGCATCATGGCGTATTTTTGCGATTTAAGGAGGCATGTCATTTTTTAACATTTTGCGTGTATTCTCTATGGGACATGACTTTTTTTCAAACTGGATTCTACATTCCCGTCTTTCGCGACCAATATCTTCTTCGTTTTAGCTTCGTTTACGCTGAACTTCGAGTATGTTGTAGCTGAGACAATAAGCTATCTCAAATGAGCCCTTGATTATGTCTTTAATTTTAGTTCGACCAGCCCACCTATACTTGTTCTAAACAAGTATTACAATTCTAGTTATTATTATTATTCTTTATTTTTCTTATTTCCAATCACTTTTTTGTTACCAAGATAACTTGAAAATGGCTCAATCAAGTGCCTTGAAATTTGGCACACATATATATAGGCATATGGACAAAGCAAAATAAGGTTTTGAACCCTGACCTTGACTGATGACGTCATCTAGGCGCCATTTTGTAAAATTTTCTGAATATCTTCTCATGATCATATCTTCATAACGAAAAGTTGTTTCTCATTCATATTTATCATGATCAGGTCAATATCCGTCCGGTCAATTTCAGGTCAAAAAACGCGCGCGCATGCGTACGTGCGCGCGTCAGCGCGCGCGCAAAATTTTAAATGTTCAAAATCGTCGCAAATTCATTTTGGATACGTTTTAGGCCATTTTAAGCATTTTACGAAAAAACGCGCACACGCGCATGCGCGCGCGTTTTCGCGCGTACTGGCATTTTGCAACATAGAATCGCCGAATTTTCTCTGTTATCATATTTAGCCCATCTTTCCAAGCATTTTGATACCTTGTTCACCTTTTTCTGACTAGTAAAAACGCAATGAGCTTCCGTTCAAGAAACATGTCCGTGCGCGCGAGCTCTTGTAATACATAGCATATATGGGCAAAAAACATGCCTATACAAAATTCATTGTAACTCTTCAGAATGGATGGGAACTCCCAAGTTTTTTTTCATATTTGGATAGATTATGAGTCGGGGAGATATGATTTCATGTCTCATTTGACCCTCAATTAACTCATGGCGTCATCATAATGGCCTCCGAACTCAAAATTTCAATTTGCATATTATGACGTCAGCATATTTTTGGAAAATTGATTGTATCTCTGTAAATGTTGATCGATTTTCTTCCAAATTTTGATATGTTCTAGCTGAGACAATTCTCTACAAATGTGATAATCACAATTTTTCATTTTGACAAAGGCATCATGGCGTATTTTTGCGATTTAAGGAGGCATGTCATTTTTTAACATTTTGCGTGTATTCTCTATGGGACATGACTTTTTTTCAAAACTGGATTCTACATTCCCGTCTTTCGCGACCAATATCTTCTTCGTTTTAGCTTCGTTTACGCTGAACTTCGAGTATGTTGTAGCTGAGACAATAAGCTATCTCAAATGAGCCCTTGATTATGTCTTTAATTTTAGTTCGACCAGCCCACCTATACTTGTTCTAAACAAGTATTACAATTCTAGTTATTATTATTATTCTTTATTTTTCTTATTTCCAATCACTTTTTTGTTACCAAGATAACTTGAAAATGGCTCAATCAAGTGCCTTGAAATTTGGCACACATATATATAGGCATATGGACAAAGCAAAATAAGGTTTTGAACCCTGACCTTGACTGATGACGTCATCTAGGCGCCATTTTGTAAAATTTTCTGAATATCTTCTCATGATCATATCTTCATAACGAAAAGTTGTTTCTCATTCATATTTATCATGATCAAGGTCAATATCCGTCCGGTCAATTTCAGGTCAAAAAACGCGCGCGCATGCGTACGTGCGCGCGTCAGCGCGCGCGCAAAATTTTAAAATGTTCAAAATCGTCGCAAATTCATTTTGGATACGTTTTAGGCCATTTTAAGCATTTTACGAAAAAACGCGCACACGCGCATGCGCGCGCGTTTTCGCGCGTACTGGCATTTTGCAACATAGAATCGCCGAATTTTCTCTGTTATCATATTTAGCCCATCTTTCCAAGCATTTTGATACCTTGTTCACCTTTTTCTGACTAGTAAAAACGCAATGAGCTTCCGTTCAAGAAACATGTCCGTGCGCGCGAGCTCTTGTAATACATAGCATATATGGGCAAAAACATGCCTATACAAAATTCATTGTAACTCTTCAGAATGGATGGGAACTCCCAAGTTTTTTTTCATATTTGGATAGATTATGAGTCGGAGATATGATTTCATGTCTCATTTGACCCTCAATTAACTCATGGCGTCATCATAACGGCCTCCGAACTCAAAATTTCAATTTGCATATTATGACGTCAGCATATTTTTGGAAAATTTATTGTATCTCTGTAAATATTGATCGATTTTCTTCCAAATTTTGATATGTTCTAGCTCAGACAATTTTCTACAAATGTAATAACCACGATTTTTCATTTTGACAAAGGCATCATGGCGTATTTTTGCGATTTAAGGAGGCATGTCATTTTTTAACATTTTGCGTGTATTCTCTATGGGACATGACTTTTTTTCAAAACTGGATTCTACATTCCCGTCTTTCGCGACCAATATCTTCTTCGTTTTAGCTTCGTTTACGCTGAACTTCGAGTATGTTGTAGCTGAGACAATAAGCTATCTCAAATGAGCCCTTGATTATGTCTTTAATTTTAGTTCGACCAGCCCACCTATACTTGTTCTAAACAAGTATTACAATTCTAGTTATTATTATTCTTTATTTTTCTTATTTCCAATCACTTTTTTGTTACCAAGATAACTTGAAAATGGCTCAATCAAGTGCCTTGAAATTTGGCACACATATATATAGGCATATGGACAAAGCAAAATAAGGTTTTGAACCCTGACCTTGACTGATGACGTCATCTAGGCGCCATTTTGTAAAATTTTCTGAATATCTTCTCATGATCATATCTTCATAACGAAAAGTTGTTTCTCATTCATATTTATCATGATCAAGGTCAATATCCGTCCGGTCAATTTCAGGTCAAAAAACGCGCGCGCATGCGTACGTGCGCGCGTCAGCGCGCGCGCAAAATTTTAAAATGTTCAAAATCGTCGCAAATTCATTTTGGATACGTTTTAGGCCATTTTAAGCATTTTACGAAAAAACGCGCACACGCGCATGCGCGCGCGTTTTCGCGCGTACTGGCATTTTGCAACATAGAATCGCCGAATTTTCTCTGTTATCATATTTAGCCTATCTTTCCAAGCATTTTGATACCTTGTTCACCTTTTTCTGACTAGTAAAAACGCAATGAGCTTCCGTTCAAGAAACATGTCCGTGCGCGCGAGCTCTTGTAATACATAGCATATATGGGCAAAAACATGCCTATACAAAATTCATTGTAACTCTTCAGAATGGATGGGAACTCCCAAGTTTTTTTTCATATTTGGATAGATTATGAGTCGGAGATATGATTTCATGTCTCATTTGACCCTCAATTAACTCATGGCGTCATCATAATGGCCTCCGAACTCAAAATTTCAATTTGCATATTATGACGTCAGCATATTTTTGGAAAATTGATTGTATCTCTGTAAATGTTGATCGATTTTCTTCCAAATTTTGATATGTTCTAGCTGAGACAATTCTCTACAAATGTGATAATCACGATTTTTCATTTTGACAAAGGCATCATGGCGTATTTTTGCGATTTAAGGAGGCATGTCATTTTTTAACATTTTGCGTGTATTCTCTATGGGACATGACTTTTTTTCAAAACTGGATTCTACATTCCCGTCTTTCGCGACCAATATCTTCTTCGTTTTAGCTTCGTTTACGCTGAACTTCGAGTATGTTGTAGCTGAGACAATAAGCTATCTCAAATGCGCCCTTGATTATGTCTTTAATTTTAGTTCGACCAGCCCACCTATACTTGTTCTAAACAAGTATTACAATTCTAGTTATTCTTTATTTTTCTTATTTCCAATCACTTTTTTGTTACCACGATAACTTGAAAATGGTTCAATCAAGTGCCTTGAAATTTGGCACACATATATATAGGCATATGGACAAAGCAAAATAAGGTTTTGAACCCTGACCTTGACTGATGACGTCATCTAGGCGCCATTTTGTAAAATTTTCTGAATATCTTCTCATGATCATATCTTCATAACGAAAAGTTGTTTCTCATTCATATTTATCATGATCAAGGTCAATATCCGTCCGGTCAATTTCAGGTCAAAAAACGCGCGCGCATGCGTACGTGCGCGCGTCAGCGCGCGCGCAAAATTTTAAAATGTTCAAAATCGTCGCAAATTCATTTTGGATACGTTTTAGGCCATTTTAAGCATTTTACGAAAAAACGCGCACACGCGCATGCGCGCGCGTTTTCGCGCGCACTGGCATTTTGCAACATAGAATCGCCGAATTTTCTCTGTTATCATATTTAGCCCATCTTTCCAAGCATTTTGATACCTTGTTCACCTTTTTCTGACTAGTAAAAACGCAATGAGCTTCCGTTCAAGAAACATGTCCGTGCGCGCGAGCTCTTGTAATACATAGCATATATGGGCAAAAACATGCCTATACAAAATTCATTGTAACTCTTCAGAATGGATGGGAACTCCCAATTTTTTTTTCATATTTGGATAGATAAGGTTTTGAACCCTGACCTTGACTGATGACGTCATCTAGGCGCCATTTTGTAAAATTTTCTGAATATCTTCTCATGATCATATCTTCATAACGAAAAGTTGTTTCTCATTCATATTTATCATGATCAAGGTCAATATCCGTCCGGTCAATTTCAGGTCAAAAAACGCGCGCGCATGCGTACGTGCGCGCGTCAGCGCGCGCGCAAAATGTTAAAATGTTCAAAATCGTCGCAAATTCATTTTGGATACGTTTTAGGCCATTTTAAGCATTTTACGAAAAAACGCGCACACGCGCATGCGCGCGCGTTTTCGCGCGTACTGGCATTTTGCAACATAGAATCGCCGAATTTTCTCTGTTATCATATTTAGCCCATCTTTCCAAGCATTTTGATACCTTGTTCACCTTTTTCTGACTAGTAAAAACGCAATGAGCTTCCGTTCAAGAAACATGTCCGTGCGCGCGAGCTCTTGTAATACATAGCATATATGGGCAAAAACATGCCTATACAAAATTCATTGTAACTCTTCAGAATGGATGGGAACTCCCAAGTTTTTTTTCATATTTGGATAGATTATGAGTCGGAGATATGATTTCATGTCTCATTTGACCCTCAATTAACTCATGGCGTCATCATAATGGCCTCCGAACTCAAAATTTCAATTTGCATATTATGACGTCAGCATATTTTTGGAAAATTTATTGTATCTCTGTAAATATTGATCGATTTTCTTCCAAATTTTGATATGTTCTATCTGAGACAATTCTCTACAAATGTGATGATCACGATTTTTCATTTTGACAAAGGCATCATGGCGTATTTTTGCGATTTAAGGAGGTATGTCATTTTTTAACATTTTGCGTGTATTCTCTATGGGACATGACTTTTTTTCAAAACTGGATTCTACATTCCCGTCTTTCGCGACCAATATCTTCTTCGTTTTAGCTTCGTTTACGCTGAACTTCGAGTATGTTGTAGCTGAGACAATAAGCTATCTCAAATGAGCCCTTGATTATGTCTTTAATTTTAGTTCGACCAGCCCACCTATACTTGTTCTAAACAAGTATTACAATTCTAGTTATTATTATTATTAGGTGGGCTGTACATCATACAGACCACCTCATAATTTCGTTAGAATTGCCTTTATTTATTTATTTATTTATTAGGTGGGCTGTACATCATACAGACCACCTCATAATTTCGTTAGAATTGCCTTTATTCTTTATTTTTCTTATTTCCAATCACTTTTTTGTTACCACGATAACTTGAAAATGGCTCAATCAAGTGCCTTGAAATTTGGCACACATATATATAGGCATATGGACAAAGCAAAATAAGGTTTTGAACCCTGACCTTGACTGATGACGTCATCTAGGCGCCATTTTGTAAAATTTTCTGAATATCTTCTCATGATCATATCTTCATAACGAAAAGTTGTTTCTCATTCATATTTATCATGATAAGGGTCAATATCCGTCCGGTCAATTTCAGGTCAAAAAACGCGCGCGCATGCGTACGTGCGCGCGTCAGCGCGCGCGCAAAATTTTAAAATGTTCAAAATCGTCGCAAATTCATTTTGGATACGTTTTAGGCCATTTTAAGCATTTTACGAAAAAACGCGCACACGCGCATGCGCGCGCGTTTTCGCGCGTACTGGCATTTTGCAACATAGAATCGCCGAATTTTCTCTGTTATCATATTTAGCCCATCTTTCCAAGCATTTTGATACCTTGTTCACCTTTTTCTGACTAGTAAAAACGCAATGAGCTTCCGTTCAAGAAACATGTCCGTGCGCGCGAGCTCTTGTAATACATAGCATATATGGGCAAAAACATGCCTATACAAAATTCATTGTAACTCTTCAGAATGGATGGGAACTCCCAAGTTTTTTTTCATATTTGGATAGATTATGAGTCGGAGATATGATTTCATGTCTCATTTGACCCTCAATTAACTCATGGCGTCATCATAATGGCCTCCGAACTCAAAATTTCAATTTGCATATTATGACGTCAGCATATTTTTGGAAAATTTATTGTATCTCTGTAAATGTTGATCGATTTTCTTCCAAATTTTGATATGTTCTAGCTGAGACAATTCTCTACAAATGTGATAATCACGATTTTTCATTTTGACAAAGGCATCATGGCGTATTTTTGCGATTTAAGGAGGCATGTCATTTTTTAACATTTTGCGTGTATTCTCTATGGGACATGACTTTTTTTCAAAACTGGATTCTACATTCCCGTCTTTCGCGACCAATATCTTCTTCGTTTTAGCTTCGTTTACGCTGAACTTCGAGTATGTTGTAGCTGAGACAATAAGCTATCTCAAATGAGCCCTTGATTATGTCTTTAATTTTAGTTCGACCAGCCCACCTATACTTGTTCTAAACAAGTATTACAATTCTAGTTATTATTATTATTCTTTATTTTTCTTATTTCCAATCACTTTTTTGTTACCAAGATAACTTGAAAATGGCTCAATCAAGTGCCTTGAAATTTGGCACACATATATATAGGCATATGGACAAAGCAAAATAAGGTTTTGAACCCTGACCTTGACTGATGACGTCATCTAGGCGCCATTTTGTAAAATTTTCTGAATATCTTCTCATGATCATATCTTCATAACGAAAAGTTGTTTCTCATTCATATTTATCATGATCAAGGTCAATATCCGTCCGGTCAATTTCAGGTCAAAAAACGCGCGCGCATGCGTACGTGCGCGCGTCAGCGCGCGCGCAAAATTTTAAAATGTTCAAAATCGTCGCAAATTCATTTTGGATACGTTTTAGGCCATTTTAAGCATTTTACGAAAAAACGCGCACACGCGCATGCGCGCGCGTTTTCGCGCGTACTGGCATTTTGCAACATAGAATCGCCGAATTTTCTCTGTTATCATATTTAGCCCATCTTTCCAAGCATTTTGATACCTTGTTCACCTTTTTCTGACTAGTAAAAACGCAATGAGCTTCCGTTCAAGAAACATGTCCGTGCGCGCGAGCTCTTGTAATACATAGCATATATGGGCAAAAACATGCCTATACAAAATTCATTGTAACTCTTCAGAATGGATGGGAACTCCCAAGTTTTTTTTCATATTTGGATAGATTATGAGTCGGAGATATGATTTCATGTCTCATTTGACCCTCAATTAACTCATGGCGTCATCATAACGGCCTCCGAACTCAAAATTTCAATTTGCATATTATGACGTCAGCATATTTTTGGAAAATTTATTGTATCTCTGTAAATATTGATCGATTTTCTTCCAAATTTTGATATGTTCTAGCTCAGACAATTTTCTACAAATGTAATAACCACGATTTTTCATTTTGACAAAGGCATCATGGCGTATTTTTGCGATTTATGGAGGCATGTCATTTTTTAACATTTTGCGTGTATTCTCTATGGGACATGACTTTTTTTCAAAACTGGATTCTACATTCCCGTCTTTCGCGACCAATATCTTCTTCGTTTTAGCTTCGTTTACGCTGAACTTCGAGTATGTTGTAGCTGAGACAATAAGCTATCTCAAATGAGCCCTTGATTATGTCTTTAATTTTAGTTCGACCAGCCCACCTATACTTGTTCTAAACAAGTATTACAATTCTAGTTATTATTATTATTCTTTATTTTTCTTATTTCCAATCACTTTTTTGTTACCAAGATAACTTGAAAATGGCTCAATCAAGTGCCTTGAAATTTGGCACACATATATATAGGCATATGGACAAAGCAAAATAAGGTTTTGAACCCTGACCTTGACTGATGACGTCATCTAGGCGCCATTTTGTAAAATTTTCTGAATATCTTCTCATGATCATATCTTCATAACGAAAAGTTGTTTCTCATTCATATTTATCATGATCAAGGTCAATATCCGTCCGGTCAATTTCAGGTCAAAAAACGCGCGCGCATGCGTACGTGCGCGCGTCAGCGCGCGCGCAAAATTTTAAAATGTTCAAAATCGTCGCAAATTCATTTTGGATACGTTTTAGGCCATTTTAAGCATTTTACGAAAAAACGCGCACACGCGCATGCGCGCGCGTTTTCGCGCGTACTGGCATTTTGCAACATAGAATCGCCGAATTTTCTCTGTTATCATATTTAGCCCATCTTTCCAAGCATTTTGATACCTTGTTCACCTTTTTCTGACTAGTAAAAACGCAATGAGCTTCCGTTCAAGAAACATGTCCGTGCGCGCGAGCTCTTGTAATACATAGCATATATGGGCAAAAACATGCCTATACAAAATTCATTGTAACTCTTCAGAATGGATGGGAACTCCCAAGTTTTTTTTCATATTTGGATAGATTATGAGTCGGAGATATGATTTCATGTCTCATTTGACCCTCAATTAACTCATGGCGTCATCATAATGGCCTCCGAACTCAAAATTTCAATTTGCATATTATGACGTCAGCATATTTTTGGAAAATTTATTGTATCTCTGTAAATATTGATCGATTTTCTTCCAAATTTTGATATGTTCTATCTGAGACAATTCTCTACAAATGTGATGATCACGATTTTTCATTTTGACAAAGGCATCATGGCGTATTTTTGCGATTTAAGGAGGTATGTCATTTTTTAACATTTTGCGTGTATTCTCTATGGGACATGACTTTTTTTCAAAACTGGATTCTACATTCCCGTCTTTCGCGACCAATATCTTCTTCGTTTTAGCTTCGTTTACGCTGAACTTTGAGTATGTTGTAGCTGAGACAATAAGCTATCTCAAATGAGCCCTTGATTATGTCTTTAATTTTAGTTCGACCAGCCCACCTATACTTGTTCTAAACAAGTATTACAATTCTAGTTATTATTATTATTAGGTGGGCTGTACATCATACAGACCACCTCATAATTTCGGTAGAATTGCCTTTATTTATTTATTTATTTATTAGGTGGGCTGTACATCATACAGACCACCTCATAATTTCGTTAGAATTGCCTTTATTCTTTATTTTTCTTATTTCCAATCACTTTTTTGTTACCACGATAACTTGAAAATGGCTCAATCAAGTGCCTTGAAATTTGGCACACATATATATAGGCATATGGACAAAGCAAAATAAGGTTTTGAACCCTGACCTTGACTGATGACGTCATCTAGGCGCCATTTTGTAAAATTTTCTGAATATCTTCTCATGATCATATCTTCATAACGAAAAGTTGTTTCTCATTCATATTTATCATGATAAGGGTCAATATCCGTCCGGTCAATTTCAGGTCAAAAAACGCGCGCGCATGCGTACGTGCGCGCGTCAGCGCGCGCGCAAAATTTTAAAATGTTCAAAATCGTCGCAAATTCATTTTGGATACGTTTTAGGCCATTTTAAGCATTTTACGAAAAAACGCGCACACGCGCATGCGCGCGCGTTTTCGCGCGTACTGGCATTTTGCAACATAGAATCGCCGAATTTTCTCTGTTATCATATTTAGCCCATCTTTCCAAGCATTTTGATACCTTGTTCACCTTTTTCTGACTAGTAAAAACGCAATGAGCTTCCGTTCAAGAAACATGTCCGTGCGCGCGAGCTCTTGTAATACATAGCATATATGGGCAAAAACATGCCTATACAAAATTCATTGTAACTCTTCAGAATGGATGGGAACTCCCAAGTTTTTTTTCATATTTGGATAGATTATGAGTCGGAGATATGATTTCATGTCTCATTTGACCCTCAATTAACTCATGGCGTCATCATAATGGCCTCCGAACTCAAAATTTCAATTTGCATATTATGACGTCAGCATATTTTTGGAAAATTTATTGTATCTCTGTAAATGTTGATCGATTTTCTTCCAAATTTTGATATGTTCTAGCTGAGACAATTCTCTACAAATGTGATAATCACGATTTTTCATTTTGACAAAGGCATCATGGCGTATTTTTGCGATTTAAGGAGGCATGTCATTTTTTAACATTTTGCGTGTATTCTCTATGGGACATGACTTTTTTTCAAAACTGGATTCTACATTCCCGTCTTTCGCGACCAATATCTTCTTCGTTTTAGCTTCGTTTACGCTGAACTTCGAGTATGTTGTAGCTGAGACAATAAGCTATCTCAAATGAGCCCTTGATTATGTCTTTAATTTTAGTTCGACCAGCCCACCTATACTTGTTCTAAACAAGTATTACAATTCTAGTTATTATTATTATTCTTTATTTTTCTTATTTCCAATCACTTTTTTGTTACCAAGATAACTTGAAAATGGCTCAATCAAGTGCCTTGAAATTTGGCACACATATATATAGGCATATGGACAAAGCAAAATAAGGTTTTGAACCCTGACCTTGACTGATGACGTCATCTAGGCGCCATTTTGTAAAATTTTCTGAATATCTTCTCATGATCATATCTTCATAACGAAAAGTTGTTTCTCATTCATATTTATCATGATCAAGGTCAATATCCGTCCGGTCAATTTCAGGTCAAAAAACGCGCGCGCATGCGTACGTGCGCGCGTCAGCGCGCGCGCAAAATTTTAAAATGTTCAAAATCGTCGCAAATTCATTTTGGATACGTTTTAGGCCATTTTAAGCATTTTACGAAAAAACGCGCACACGCGCATGCGCGCGCGTTTTCGCGCGTACTGGCATTTTGCAACATAGAATCGCCGAATTTTCTCTGTTATCATATTTAGCCCATCTTTCCAAGCATTTTGATACCTTGTTCACCTTTTTCTGACTAGTAAAAACGCAATGAGCTTCCGTTCAAGAAACATGTCCGTGCGCGCGAGCTCTTGTAATACATAGCATATATGGGCAAAAACATGCCTATACAAAATTCATTGTAACTCTTCAGAATGGATGGGAACTCCCAAGTTTTTTTTCATATTTGGATAGATTATGAGTCGGAGATATGATTTCATGTCTCATTTGACCCTCAATTAACTCATGGCGTCATCATAACGGCCTCCGAACTCAAAATTTCAATTTGCATATTATGACGTCAGCATATTTTTGGAAAATTTATTGTATCTCTGTAAATATTGATCGATTTTCTTCCAAATTTTGATATGTTCTAGCTCAGACAATTTTCTACAAATGTAATAACCACGATTTTTCATTTTGACAAAGGCATCATGGCGTATTTTTGCGATTTAAGGAGGCATGTCATTTTTTAACATTTTGCGTGTATTCTCTATGGGACATGACTTTTTTTCAAAACTGGATTCTACATTCCCGTCTTTCGCGACCAATATCTTCTTCGTTTTAGCTTCGTTTACGCTGAACTTCGAGTATGTTGTAGCTGAGACAATAAGCTATCTCAAATGAGCCCTTGATTATGTCTTTAAGTTTAGTTCGACCAGCCCACCTATACTTGTTCTAAACAAGTATTACAATTCTAGTTATTATTATTATTCTTTATTTTTCTTATTTCCAATCACTTTTTTGTTACCAAGATAACTTGAAAATGGCTCAATCAAGTGCCTTGAAATTTGGCACACATATATATAGGCATATGGACAAAGCAAAATAAGGTTTTGAACCCTGACCTTGACTGATGACGTCATCTAGGCGCCATTTTGTAAAATTTTCTGAATATCTTCTCATGATCATATCTTCATAACGAAAAGTTGTTTCTCATTCATATTTATCATGATCAAGGTCAATATCCGTCCGGTCAATTTCAGGTCAAAAAACGCGCGCGCATGCGTACGTGCGCGCGTCAGCGCGCGCGCAAAATTTTAAAATGTTCAAAATCGTCGCAAATTCATTTTGGATACGTTTTAGGCCATTTTAAGCATTTTACGAAAAAACGCGCACACGCGCATGCGCGCGCGTTTTCGCGCGTACTGGCATTTTGCAACATAGAATCGCCGAATTTTCTCTGTTATCATATTTAGCCCATCTTTCCAAGCATTTTGATACCTTGTTCACCTTTTTCTGACTAGTAAAAACGCAATGAGCTTCCGTTCAAGAAACATGTCCGTGCGCGCGAGCTCTTGTAATACATAGCATATATGGGCAAAAACATGCCTATACAAAATTCATTGTAACTCTTCAGAATGGATGGGAACTCCCAAGTTTTTTTTCATATTTGGATAGATTATGAGTCGGAGATATGATTTCATGTCTCATTTGACCCTCAATTAACTCATGGCGTCATCATAATGGCCTCCGAACTCAAAATTTCAATTTGCATATTATGACGTCAGCATATTTTTGGAAAATTTATTGTATCTCTGTAAATATTGATCGATTTTCTTCCAAATTTTGATATGTTCTATCTGAGACAATTCTCTACAAATGTGATGATCACGATTTTTCATTTTGACAAAGGCATCATGGCGTATTTTTGCGATTTAAGGAGGTATGTCATTTTTTAACATTTTGCGTGTATTCTCTATGGGACATGACTTTTTTTCAAAACTGGATTCTACATTCCCGTCTTTCGCAACCAATATCTTCTTCGTTTTAGCTTCGTTTACGCTGAACTTCGAGTATGTTGTAGCTGAGACAATAAGCTATCTCAAATGAGCCCTTGATTATGTCTTTAATTTTAGTTCGACCAGCCCACCTATACTTGTTCTAAACAAGTATTACAATTCTAGTTATTATTATTATTCTTTATTTTTCTTATTTCCAATCACTTTTTTGTTACCAAGATAACTTGAAAATGGCTCAATCAAGTGCCTTGAAATTTGGCACACATATATATAGGCATATGGACAAAGCAAAATAAGGTTTTGAACCCTGACCTTGACTGATGACGTCATCTAGGCGCCATTTTGTAAAATTTTCTGAATATCTTCTCATGATCATATCTTCATAACGAAAAGTTGTTTCTCATTCATATTTATCATGATCAAGGTCAATATCCGTCCGGTCAATTTCAGGTCAAAAAACGCGCGCGCATGCGTACGTGCGCGCGTCAGCGCGCGCGCAAAATTTTAAAATGTTCAAAATCGTCGCAAATTCATTTTGGATACGTTTTAGGCCATTTTAAGCATTTTACGAAAAAACGCGCACACGCGCATGCGCGCGCGTTTTCGCGCGTACTGGCATTTTGCAACATAGAATCGCCGAATTTTCTCTGTTATCATATTTAGCCCATCTTTCCAAGCATTTTGATACCTTGTTCACCTTTTTCTGACTAGTAAAAACGCAATGAGCTTCCGTTCAAGAAACATGTCCGTGCGCGCGAGCTCTTGTAATACATAGCATATATGGGCAAAAACATGCCTATACAAAATTCATTGTAACTCTTCAGAATGGATGGGAACTCCCAAGTTTTTTTTCATATTTGGATAGATTATGAGTCGGAGATATGATTTCATGTCTCATTTGACCCTCAATTAACTCATGGCGTCATCATAACGGCCTCCGAACTCAAAATTTCAATTTGCATATTATGACGTCAGCATATTTTTGGAAAATTTATTGTATCTCTGTAAATATTGATCGATTTTCTTCCAAATTTTGATATGTTCTAGCTCAGACAATTTTCTACAAATGTAATAACCACGATTTTTCATTTTGACAAAGGCATCATGGCGTATTTTTGCGATTTAAGGAGGCATGTCATTTTTTAACATTTTGCGTGTATTCTCTATGGGACATGACTTTTTTTCAAAACTGGATTCTACATTCCCGTCTTTCGCGACCAATATCTTCTTCGTTTTAGCTTCGTTTACGCTGAACTTCGAGTATGTTGTAGCTGAGACAATAAGCTATCTCAAATGAGCCCTTGATTATGTCTTTAAGTTTAGTTCGACCAGCCCACCTATACTTGTTCTAAACAAGTATTACAATTCTAGTTATTATTATTATTCTTTATTTTTCTTATTTCCAATCACTTTTTTGTTACCAAGATAACTTGAAAATGGCTCAATCAAGTGCCTTGAAATTTGGCACACATATATATAGGCATATGGACAAAGCAAAATAAGGTTTTGAACCCTGACCTTGACTGATGACGTCATCTAGGCGCCATTTTGTAAAATTTTCTGAATATCTTCTCATGATCATATCTTCATAACGAAAAGTTGTTTCTCATTCATATTTATCATGATCAAGGTCAATATCCGTCCGGTCAATTTCAGGTCAAAAAACGCGCGCGCATGCGTACGTGCGCGCGTCAGCGCGCGCGCAAAATTTTAAAATGTTCAAAATCGTCGCAAATTCATTTTGGATACGTTTTAGGCCATTTTAAGCATTTTACGAAAAAACGCGCACACGCGCATGCGCGCGCGTTTTCGCGCGTACTGGCATTTTGCAACATAGAATCGCCGAATTTTCTCTGTTATCATATTTAGCCCATCTTTCCAAGCATTTTGATACCTTGTTCACCTTTTTCTGACTAGTAAAAACGCAATGAGCTTCCGTTCAAGAAACATGTCCGTGCGCGCGAGCTCTTGTAATACATAGCATATATGGGCAAAAACATGCCTATACAAAATTCATTGTAACTCTTCAGAATGGATAGGAACTCCCAAGTTTTTTTTCATATTTGGATAGATTATGAGTCGGAGATATGATTTCATGTCTCATTTGACCCTCAATTAACTCATGGCGTCATCATAATGGCCTCCGAACTCAAAATTTCAATTTGCATATTATGACGTCAGCATATTTTTGGAAAATTTATTGTATCTCTGTAAATATTGATCGATTTTCTTCCAAATTTTGATATGTTCTATCTGAGACAATTC
This sequence comes from Echinarachnius parma, assembly GCA_037951105.1. Taxonomy (NCBI): domain Eukaryota; kingdom Metazoa; phylum Echinodermata; class Echinoidea; order Clypeasteroida; family Echinarachniidae; genus Echinarachnius; species Echinarachnius parma. Next base: position 38,699 of record JBAMJV010003334.1, on the reverse strand, counting down.
TCTACAAATGTGATGATCACGATTTTTCATTTTGACAAAGGCATCATGGCGTATTTTTGCGATTTAAGGAGGTATGTCATTTTTTAACATTTTGCGTGTATTCTCTATGGGACATGACTTTTTTTCAAAACTGGATTCTACATTCCCGTCTTTCGCAACCAATATCTTCTTCGTTTTAGCTTCGTTTACGCTGAACTTCGAGTATGTTGTAGCTGAGACAATAAGCTATCTCAAATGAGCCCTTGATTATGTCTTTAATTTTAGTTCGACCAGCCCACCTATACTTGTTCTAAACAAGTATTACAATTCTAGTTATTCTTTATTTTTCTTATTTCCAATCACTTTTTTGTTACCACGATAACTTGAAAATGGCTCAATCAAGTGCCTTGAAATTTGGCACACATATATATAGGCATATGGACAAAGCAAAATAAGGTTTTGAACCCTGACCTTGACTGATGACGTCATCTAGGCGCCATTTTGTAAAATTTTCTGAATATCTTCTCATGATCATATCTTCATAACGAAAAGTTGTTTCTCATTCATATTTATCATGATCAAGGTCAATATCCGTCCGGTCAATTTCAGGTCAAAAAACGCGCGCGCATGCGTACGTGCGCGCGTCAGCGCGCGCGCAAAATTTTAAAATGTTCAAAATCGTCGCAAATTCATTTTGGATACGTTTTAGGCCATTTTAAGCATTTTACGAAAAAACGCGCACACGCGCATTCGCGCGCGTTTTCGCGCGTACTGGCATTTTGCAACATAGAATCGCCGAATTTTCTCTGTTATCATATTTAGCCCATCTTTCCAAGCATTTTGATACCTTGTTCACCTTTTTCTGACTAGTAAAAACGCAATGAGCTTCCGTTCAAGAAACATGTCCGTGCGCGCGAGCTCTTGTAATACATAGCATATATGGGCAAAAACATGCCTATACAAAATTCATTGTAACTCTTCAGAATGGATGGGAACTCCCAAGTTTTTTTTCATATTTGGATAGATTATGAGTCGGAGATATGATTTCATGTCTCATTTGATCCTCAATTAACTCATGGCGTCATCATAATGGCCTCCGAACTCAAAATTTCAATTTGCATATTATGACGTCAGCATATTTTTGGAAAATTTATTGTATCTCTGTAAATATTGATCGATTTTCTTCCAAATTTTGATATGTTCTAGCTGAGACAATTCTCTACAAATGTAATAACCACGATTTTTCATTTTGACAAAGGCATCATGGCGTATTTTTGCGATTTAAGGAGGCATGTCATTTTTTAACATTTTGCGTGTATTCTCTATGGGACATGACTTTTTTTCAAAACTGGATTCTACATTCCCGTCTTTCGCGACCAATATCTTCTTCGTTTTAGCTTCGTTTACGCTGAACTTCGAGTATGTTGTAGCTGAGACAATAAGCTATCTCAAATGAGCCCTTGATTATGTCTTTAATTTTAGTTCGACCAGCCCACCTATACTTGTTCTAAACAAGTATTACAATTCTAGTTAGGTGGGCTGTACATCATACAGACCACCTCATAATTTCGTTAGAATTGCCTTTATTCTTTATTTTTCTTATTTCCAATCACTTTTTTGTTACCAAGATAACTTGAAAATGGCTCAATCAAGTGCCTTGAAATTTGGCACACATATATATAGGCATATGGACAAAGCAAAATAAGGTTTTGAACCCTGACCTTGACTGATGACGTCATCTAGGCGCCATTTTGTAAAATTTTCTGAATATCTTCTCATGATCATATCTTCATAACGAAAAGTTGTTTCTCATTCATATTTATCATGATCAAGGTCAATATCCGTCCGGTCAATTTCAGGTCAAAAAACGCGCGCGCATGCGTACGTGCGCGCGTCAGCGCGCGCGCAAAATTTTAAAATGTTCAAAATCGTCGCAAATTCATTTTGGATACGTTTTAGGCCATTTTAAGCATTTTACGAAAAAACGCGCACACGCGCATGCGCGCGCGTTTTCGCGCGTACTGGCATTTTGCAACATAGAATCGCCGAATTTTCTCTGTTATCATATTTAGCCCATCTTTCCAAGCATTTTGATACCTTGTTCACCTTTTTCTGACTAGTAAAAACGCAATGAGCTTCCGTTCAAGAAACATGTCCGTGCGCGCGAGCTCTTGTAATACATAGCATATATGGGCAAAAACATGCCTATACAAAATTCATTGTAACTCTTCAGAATGGATGGGAACTCCCAATTTTTTTTCATATTTGGATAGATTATGAGTCGGAGATATGATTTCATGTCTCATTTGACCCTCAATTAACACATGGCGTCATCATAACGGCCTTCCAACTCAAAATTTCAATTAGCATATTATGACGTCAGCATATTTTTGGAAAATTGATTGTATCTCTGTAAATATTGATCGATTTTCTTCCAAATTTTGATATGTTCTAGCTCAGACAATTTTCTACAAATGTAATAACCACGATTTTTCATTTTGACAAAGGCATCATGGCGTATTTTTGCGATTTAAGGAGGCATGTCATTTTTTAACATTTTGCGTGTATTCTCTATGGGACATGACTTTTTTTCAAAACTGGATTCTACATTCCCGTCTTTCGCGACCAATATCTTCTTCGTTTTAGCTTCGTTTACGCTGAACTTCGAGTATGTTGTAGCTGAGACAATAAGCTATCTCAAATGAGCCCTTGATTATGTCTTTAATTTTACTTCGACCAGCCCACCTATACTTGTTCTAAACAAGTATTACAATTCTAGTTATTATTATTATTATTCTTTATTTTTCTTATTTCCAATCACTTTTTTGTTACCAAGATAACTTGAAAATGGCTCAATCAAGTGCCTTGAAATTTGGCACACATATATATAGGCATATGGACAAAGCAAAATAAGGTTTTGAACCCTGACCTTGACTGATGACGTCATCTAGGCGCCATTTTGTAAAATTTTCTGAATATCTTCTCATGATCATATCTTCATAACGAAAAGTTGTTTCTCATTCATATTTATCATGATCAAGGTCAATATCCGTCCGGTCAATTTCAGGTCAAAAAACGCGCGCGCATGCGTACGTGCGCGCGTCAGCGCGCGCGCAAAATTTTAAAATGTTCAAAATCGTCGCAAATTCATTTTGGATACGTTTTAGGCCATTTTAAGCATTTTACGAAAAAACGCGCACACGCGCATGCGCGCGCGTTTTCGCGCGTTCTGGCATTTTGCAACATAGAATCGCCGAATTTTCTCTGTTATCATATTTAGCCCATCTTTCCAAGCATTTTGATACCTTGTTCACCTTTTTCTGACTAGTAAAAACGCAATGAGCTTCCGTTCAAGAAACATGTCCGTGCGCGCGAGCTCTTGTAATACATAGCATATATGGGCAAAAACATGCCTATACAAAATTCATTGTAACTCTTCAGAATGGATGGGAACTCCCAAGTTTTTTTTCATATTTGGATAGATTATGAGTCGGAGATATGATTTCATGTCTCATTTGACCCTCAATTAACTCATGGCGTCATCATAATGGCCTCCGAACTCAAAATTTCAATTTGCATATTATGACGTCAGCATATTTTTGGAAAATTTATTGTATCTCTGTAAATATTGATCGATTTTCTTCCAAATTTTGATATGTTCTAGCTGAGACAATTCTCTACGAATGGAATAATCACGATTTTTCATTTTGACAAAGGCATCATGGCGTATTTTTGCGATTTAAGGAGGTATGTCATTTTTTCACATTTTGCGTGTATTCTCTATGGGACATGACTTTTTTTCAAAACTGGATTCTACATTCCCGTCTTTCGCGACCAATATCTTCTTCGTTTTAGCTTCGTTTACGCTGAACTTCGAGTATGTTGTAGCTGAGACAATAAGCTATCTCAAATAAGCCCTTGATTATGTCTTTAATTTTAGTTCGACCAGCCCACCTATACTTGTTCTAAACAAGTATTACAATTCTAGTTTTGTATTGTATTTTTTTGTTTTATCGAATGTTGATGGAAAGGAACTTCTAAAATGACATGTGCAAAGCTAAGGGAAGGTTGATAACGTTGATTTCTGTATTATAATAGTGAGTGATTTGAACAAAATATCGGATAAAGTAATGAGCGGGAATTTAAATTGATACCATTACTCATTTACAATTACACTTAACACTCATTAAACTTAACATTGAAACAGTTCAATCAGGAGTACCTTTATATTCATGACAGATGATGTGGAAACTGAAACCTGTTTAATTATTCCATTAAATTTCACACGATAATTGAGGACTACACGAGTTGTGTGTTCGTTTTTTTTTTTTTTTTTTTTTTTTTTTTATTTTGGCGATGTGTTTATAGAATAGATAGAACATGTAAACCCATAATTAATATTTATGTGTGCAATGGTACGAATATTTTCCTGAGGTGAAAGATAGAATGTTGTTTCATTTTACAAAGCGGAGCCGAGTTGAATGGAACCCTCTGAGTGTGAAACTTAACCCTAATAAGGCCGGGGGGGGGGCCATAATGGCCCCCCCCCCCTTCCGCGATTTTTTTTATTGCTCAAAAACGCGGTAAGATGACGCGCCGCTGCTTGGTGACTTTTGTTTTTTGGGGGGGGGGGGGGGGGGGTCTTGCGCATATTTTAAAACAAAAATTTTGAAAATCGGACCTACCGTTACAAAGTCACATGACCTTTTGTCTATGCATGTCAGCCCGAAAATCGCTCAATTTCATGATTTGTGTACAAAACATATGGCAATATCAGTTTTCGTAAAAAGAGGTATATCATTGGTTATTTGGTCTTGTTTACATTTGATATGTTTGTTTTGGGGTTCAAAATAGTTGAATTATAGTTAGAAATAAAAATAAACAACAAAAACAATACAATACATAAGTTTCAAAAAACAAAGAAATACATAAGAAATTATAAAAACAATATAAAACATAAGGAAGAACCTGGCTCTTCCAAATTTTGTTACCGTATTATTATTCCAAATGCTCTAAAGAATATATGTAGTGACAACCAATGTTTAATTATGAAGAATATATGAGATTTATGGGATATGGGATTTATGGGTAAAAATATGAATTGTATGACCTTATTTGCATAAATTACCATAAATATGCAAATTAATGAATTTTTCAAAAAATTAAAATGACCATTGTATTCTATACACTTCACTCATCATGCGTGCAAATTTTCACTGCGATCGGCCGCTCCGCGGCCGAGATCTTAGGGGGGAGGGGGGCCATAATGCCCCCCCCCCCCCCCGGCCTGCTGAAGACCTCAAATAGCCCGGCCTTTTTAGGGTTAATTTGAAGAATCTATACACTTTTTTTATAATTAGAATAATAATAATAATATTGAAAATGATAATAACAATAATAATAATAATAATAATAATAATAATAATAATAATAATAATAATAATAATAATAATAACATGAACATTTAATATAGCGCATCCACTGTAAGAATATACTCTACTGCGCTTAAATAATTATTTCAATTACTATTACCCATGGTCATCAGGTACAGTTCAAACCAACACAATTATATTGTGCACCTCCCCGGAGAGCATACTAGACGAGCTGCCATTATAAACGTTGTGTGCATGTATTAAACACTCCATACACCACAATGAATATGAATATTGTGCACTGAGCTGACCTCGGTTGAATAGACCGCTTCTGTAATGTATGCAAATAATATGCGTATGACGTCAGACTCCCCGTTGGCAAGCTTAACAATAGTAACTAGGTCCGGCAAGCTCCGGCAAACTTAGCTTGCCGGACCTAGTTACTATTGTTAAGCTTGCCAACGGGGAGTCTTACGTCATACGCATATTATTTGCATACATTACAGAAGCGGTCTATTGGAGCGTTGTAAAAGACTCGACAACCCGCAAAGAGGACACAGAGGCATAGTGAGCATATTAACATAACCGTGTGAGCAAACTATTGGACTTGCCCCTATTCTATATCTGTGTAACATTGTAAACCCGTGTAAATGTGTAAAGCAATGTTTTCCATAGAGGTTCTACAATAGAAATACTGATACAACTGTTGATTATACCAATGATTATCTTTTGTATTACCTAGAGTTAAAGAGTAAAACAATTATAATTTCTAGAAATGGCTAAAAGATACAAAAGATCATCATGAGGGAAAAACTGCCATCAATTTTACGCAATTATTACAACAATGAATAGAGCATGTAACATTGGAATCTAAATTCCTCTTCCATGTCTATTTTGTTTGTAACATCCCTTCGACAAAATGGAACTATCCATTTATGTGGGATTCCCACTTTTGTCACGTGATATCGCTTTTGAGCATTAAACAAATTAACCCTTGGGCTGACACACCATTCCAATACCAACGTATATGATGTAGTTATGATGTACTTATTGTATTCCATGCATGCTAGTGGCATCGTTTGGGTTTCTATTGCAAGTTTATTTTAGAACCCTTTTGTGAACATGACAATGCCATGCACATGACAATGCCATGCACGTACGCTGTTTACATCCCGGTAATTCTCATGTATTATGAATGGATGACAATTTGTATCATGAACCACAAGGGCGCGATCAAAACACGAAATTATAGACGCTTAAAGGGGTAAGTAAGACTTGGTATCGAGGTCGCTTTTAAAAGCCTTTTTGTTCGAGGTAGACGAAAACCACTGTTAAAGGCCAAGTCACACAGGACACGACTAGACCCACGAATGCAGTTTAACATTTTATTCCTATGTCTTGATATCAAGAATTGAGTTATTGATATCAATAATGCATTTCTTGATATCAAGAATTACCAATGCTTAACAACAGAAAAGAAGTTCTTGATTTCAAGAATGCATCTCTTGATATCAAGAAATAGGAAAACAAAATTAAAACGGCTTGCCATAGATTCGTACCAATGCGTACTGCATTTGTGGGTCTGGTCGTGTCCTGTGTGACCAGGCCTTAATGTAGGGAACTGAAATGGCATTAAATTTCTTATCAAAACAAAATTTGTCTGATCAAAAACGGCTGATATCTCAACAAAATGTATCTTCGGAATGTGAATTGCTGGCCCGATTGCGCGTCATTAGTTTTAATCGCGATATCGCAGAATTGTCTTATTAGCTTTATTATAAATAATACAGCAAGCATGGCTTACATACGGATACATGACAATCTTCTGACAACTGTGAAAGAAGGCAAACATGGGAAAAACTCAAAATGAACGGAAACGCCTTTTATAACAGACGGCGCAATCGCTTTGAAGGTATAGCCATTAAATTCATAATGTAATTAAAATGAGCAAACAAAATGGGATTTCAACGGGATTCGAACCTGAGACCTCCAGATTGCTATACCGGTGCTCTCAACGACTGAGCTATAGAAAACCCTACGATGGCAATCGTCCCAGAAACCCCGTAATTATCATTGCTCGTGAGGTCAGAAGTTATTATACACCTGACATTAACCCGAATGATATAAATTTCCTTCGGGATGTATGCGAGGGATAATCGAAGTGAGGCAGTTTTTAATATAATGTAATTACAAATGAGCAAAACAAATTGGATTCCAACGGGATTAAAGGGATATCGTATTAAACATTGTTGGTAAGTGTAAAAGGGAATGAATGGTTTCTATCTGCACAGCACAAACAATTAAACAACTTTTTAAACAGCCAAAAACGCCATTTAATCCGGTCCCTCTAACAACATTGTTAAAATTGTAAACAATGTTGTTAGAAACATGAATTTCATTGAAAAGGGATACCTGTAGATATTTGCTTTCATGATTGATGTACAAGTTTGCATTTTGAACTTGAACTTGAAAGATTGTGTTCAAGAAAAGATCTAAACCTAGGCCCTGTTACAGAGTGAGACATTTTCTGCATTTCAACCAATCAGATGTGTGCATTAAGAACATTTGATCTGGCTCACAGTTGATTTTATCTCTTTCTGAAACAAGGCCCTTGTCATTGGAACATCAATAGATGCCATTTGTCTGGATTTCTATTGTATTGGGATTAGCAGGTCTATTTAAAGGGGTAGTTTAGTTTTGGTAGAGAGGGCGCTGCACATCACAATTTTTTTGTGAGGTACTGAAAAACTGAGTGTCGAATTTGCGAAAACATGCAATTTTAATGGCAGAATAAACTTTATTTGGTCAAAATCGGCCCAGAAACGGCTGAAATATCAATAAATATATCTGACCCTATAATTATTTGGGGCCCAAATAATTAGCTGAATTTTTCAAAAAAATAAAAAAATGCTTGCACTTTATCAAAAATTTTCAAAAGCGTTTTTTAAATAGTCGTTGATGATCTCTCTATTTAATCCTTATTTCAATAAAACATCACATGCATAATTTTGTATAAAAAATGATTGAAACCAATGCCTTTTTAGAGAGCGCCCTCTTGAGTTTTAATGGCTCTTTTTTAATGATAACGGGCTTTTTACTTAGTCGTTTGTAATTTTGTATACCTTTCGAGCATGGTGGAGTTAAAACTATTAGTTTTATAATGTTACTGTCCATGTTTGGTTACTTAAGTTGAGCCTTACCAAAACTAAACTACCCCTTTAACTGTGGTAAGCCAGGGTGTGAATAGGCTGTAATCATGACTTTGAATAGGTCTTTTTCATACATAATACACCCTTATAGAATTCTTGGACATGGGTGTAGGTCTAAAATAATTCAATTTTACATGAAATTTGCAAACTTAAAACAAGGATGTAGAAAAAACAAGAAATAATATATCTCCAATTATTTCATATGTTGTAGAAATGATATCAAGACAATATTTAAGGCAAACCAATTCTCAAAATTATTTGATCCACGAGATAAAACGGAAGGTCAAAGACTAAGGTCAAAGGTTATCGTATCCAAACTCGCTCATGCATGAAAACAAATGGCATAAATGGATTGCATATAACATCCCCAGTCCAATGACACCATCACAACATAAATTGACCCAACGGTTAACGGACAATTGCCATTTGAAATATGGTGCCAACTCCCATTTCTTACAAAACTCCCCCATAAGAATCGACCATAGCGCCAAAACCGTTGGGCGGATTGGGCTAAAACTTAAATATTTGAGCTTTTAAAGGTTGAAATATCATACATACCAAATATTAGCAAATTTGGAGGGGGTGCGATGAAATCCATTGGGTGATTTGACATGGACTGACCCAAGTTGTTTAATTTTGTTTTGCTGTGTTGGTATTGTGTGTGCATATGGCTGAGTAATGAGCAGACATGCAAAGTGATATTAATAACTATTACAATGAGTTTGTACACATTGACGACTATCCATAGTTTAATAAATTAAAACATAAATCGGAAATATATTTTTACAAAAGGAAAATTTGTTAAAACCGAAGCCCGTCCCATACTTCATTTAAAGGAACCACTACATTCGAATCGTAATTTTGGAGGATTTGGACAATGTTACTAGATCCCTTTAAGTTGTGACATAATGCACCTTATTTCATGCGAACCCGTGTATAGATCTATAGGCAAGCCCGACCTCCCATGTTCATGCTTCATTATCTAAAGCCCCGTCACATATCACTGGATAGATTAACGGAATGCCAAAGGAGAGTAACATTTTCAATCCGTCCATCTCGGTTCGTATGCGTTTCTTGTCCATTCCTTGTCAGGCGATGTAATGTTGTTCTATCCGGCGGAATGATTTGTGCATGAAGCAATGGAAACAGCATTCACCAACGGATAATTTGATTTCGCAAAATGTCTATTCGTCGGGCATCCGTCTACGCTATCCGGGTGATATGTGACTGGGCTATGACGCACTTCACACAATGTATTCATGAAATAAACTTGCCGCTCGGCGTACACCTACATTATTTCGGTCAACATTGTCAACTGCCAGTTGGTCTAAAAGCAAAAGCAGATTGTAGGTTTGTTTTTATATTAGGGAACCACTACTATTTCCTGGTTCCTCGTTTGCGAGTTTGCTATTCACGCATATGTTTGGAGACAATGGAATCCCAGGCGATTCGTTGTTGTTGTTGTTGTTTGATGTTTATTGGCGGTTCATTCAATTTGAATATTTTCGCCAAAAACTAAATATTATTTCATTCTTCTCATTTATTTTCTTTATTTTAATATTGTTATTATTATTGTTATATACATATGTATATATATTTTTTGAAGTGCATAAACGTTTTCAGACCATCAATAAACAAAACCAAAATTAAAGGCATCATCGGGCCAACCCGGCTCGGTACGTTGAGCAGGCTTCTCAACTGACGAATCAGTCTAGGCCCCCCGATGCATGGAGATGCACTCTGGTCGCCTTCGTTTTTCTTTGCACCTGCATCCGATTCCAAAAAACAAACAAAATTATATATAAAATCAAAACAAATCATATTAACCAAGAACATACAGAGGTAGCAAACATTTTTGGGCTTTGTAAGTGAAAGTGCAAGGTGCAGGGTTTAATTCGTTCGCTCTGCACAACTTAGTCTGGTACATTCAGACCGTGCTTTAGAATGGTGATGCGTTTTCCGATTATATATTTTTTTCTGGAAACATATTGAAAGGTTGGCTAACGGTTTAAGAGTCGATTATTGACTAAGTTTTGGCGTACCGCCGGCCAAGTATTGATTATGGAGTTTGCAAACCGGCTCTAATTAAAGGGTACCAACACCCAAAAGTAATATTCTTATTATAGAAAGATAACATCTTTAGTATTCCATTCGTTCAACTAGTTCACAAAAATATGTTTTCAGAAAAAAATATATAATTGGAAAACGCATCACCATTCTCAACCACGCGTTCATGCGGTCTGAATTGTGTAGACTATATGTTTGAAGTGCCAGAGCGCTCTGTGCAGAGCGAACGAATCATCCGTGGTTCTATTGACGTATGCGTGAAAGCATTGGCCCACTCGTAAATGCTTGGCCCGTGTGGAACCAGGAAATAGCAGTGGTTCCGTAAGTTGTGTAAATTAATTGCTTTGTTTATGAATTACACAACCCTTTGTAAAAATGTTAGGTATCTATATCACAAAACGGTACCAAAACATATAATAATGTATTGTCCTTTGCCTGTTGGTCCCCTTTAAAATAGATTAAAATGAGACGTAGACTAATGGTGATGGGTATAGATCAATCGATTGTAAACATGATCAAGTGGAAAAACTGGGAGAAAAAGAAATGTATATTATTTAATTATGCACCCGTTGGCTTTGGTACAGGTGGATAATGGGTGGATTTGGGGCATGGGGTGTGTGATAAGTGACCCCCCCCCCCCCCCCCCCCTCTCCTTCCATTCCGTAACTAATATGATGAAGTAAAGAGACTCTACCCCCCCCCCCCCCCCCCCCCACCCCTGAAAAAATATTCGCGTACCCAACTCCAATGCCCTGTATCATTTAACCTAAGCCAGAATCCGCATCGCAGCCAGACCTGGTAGCGGGAAGCCGCGCCTTTATTGACGTTTCCAGTCGAATGTAATTTTTCGGCATTTATGATACCAGACTTCACGAGCATCACAGGTTATCGGTTTCATTCCTGGAAATTGCATCGCAGATATCATCTCTCTCTCTCTTCAATCTTCTGTCGAGATTTGCTTTGCTGAACGGTGTCAGACGTCCTACAGGTAAATTAAGTCTTACCTGAAAAAATGATTTGACCAATTCCGATGTTATGTTTAATTTTATATTTGTCCTAATCCTAAAAAATGTCATCGCATATTTTGACTTTTTTGAAATCCTTACGATCCTGTCGACCAATGCTGTAAACTGTCAATAACGTTATATGTATTAATCGTCCAATTTGATTAAAATAAAATTGTTGACAGATTCTTTCGCAGATATATCCTTATCCTAACAAATTAATCGCAGATTTGAACTCTCTTCAAAACTGTGTGACATTGACTCTTGCCAAAAAGCTGTCAGACGGATACAATATATTTAGTTTCCAACTAAATAAATTATTTTGAAACAATTCATATATATCTAATCGCAGATTTGTGTCTAATCCTGACAATTTAAAGGGGTAGTTTAGTTTTGGTAAAGAGGGCGCTGCACATCACAATTTTCTTCTGAGGTAATGAAAAACTGAGTGTCGAATTTGAATGAACATGCAATTTGAATTGCAGAATAAACTTGATTTGGTCAAAATCGTCTCAGAAATGGCTGAAATCAAATTCGGACCCAAAATCTTTCGATTATTTAAAAGAAAAATTAAAAAATGCTTACACTTTTTCAAAAATGTTTCAAAGCGGGTTTTAAATAGTTGTTGATGATCTGTCTATTTAGTCATTATTTCAACCAAACATCACATGCATAATTTCGTATTAAAATGGTTGTAACCAATGCCTGTTTACAGAGCACCCTCTTGCGTTGTAATGGATCTTTTTGAATGATAACAGGCTTTTTACTTAGTCGTTTGTAATTTTGGTATACCTTTCGAGCATGGTGGAGTTATAACTATAAGTTTGTAATGTTATTGTGCAGGTTTTGGTTACTAAAGTTCAGCCTTACAAAAACTATGCTACCCGTTTAATCGGGGTTTTAAGTTATTATCTGTATACTTCTCTCGACCATGCACTGCTGATAGCTGGTAAAGCGTGTACAAGGTATTTATTGTCCAACATAATTGTATAATTGTTTAATTATCAAACTGCAAACACCGTGTCTTTAATTTAAAATTGACCGATTCAGTGGTCTTTCGTCGCAGAATGTGCTTGTATTTGCCTGTATTAATCCACTTTGTACCTTGTGAGCAATATTTCTATATGTTTTAGCATTTCTATGTATTTTGGTTATTTTCAAAATTTGGATTTTTACCAAAAAGGCGGCTTATGGGCTAACTTATGTTCAACGTGATTTTAAACCTGTTGTTCTCACAAACTAATGCTAGTATCAATGTCCTGGCGAATTTGTCATTGATAATTAACTATTGGAAACTATTTATTTCATCTTTTTGTTGACATCATCAAGTTGGTTGTTGCTATAATTATTTATTACGATGTGTATGATACGTGTTGATGCATTGTATAGGTCTTTTCAAGTTTTAAAGGGATACAATATATGTATTATATATTTATGTGTATACATATTTTTCGACAGGTTGTATGGTTTGGGTGTTCTCATGAATATTTGATCTAAAGGTCAGCAACAATAATTTGATTAAATTAAAATACGTCTTCTAAAAATTTCAATTCCATATATTTCCTTCTTCTTCTTCTGCCTCTTCTCCCCTTGTCTTTTGTTTTCATCTTATTCTTCTCCTTCAGATCTTTACTATCCTTTTGCATTTCTCCAGGTTCGTCTTTACGCCATAACGTGTTGTTTTTTATAATTAGCAAACATTTAGCTAAAAAAAAGTGATTTTAATTGCTTTAAATTGTCTTTCTCTTCCTTCTTCAGTATTCTTGCCATTTCATTTGTTCTTATTCTTCTAATTTTCCTTCATGCATGCTGTCTAGTCCTTTTTCATTCTATCTCATGACATGATGTTGGGCCATTGTCGGAAAATGACGTTATGCCAATATATCACAAAAATGACGTAGTGACGATGTTGGGCTGGCGGACATTTTAACCTCGAGCCAACGGCGATATGCCGACATCCGGCAACCAACTTCCGACATCGGCCCGACTTCAGGTGGCTAGCTGGGATATTGTCCTCTTCTTCTTCTTCCTCTTCTCCACTTGTATTATGTCTTCCTCTTCTCTTTTCATGTTATTCTTCTCCTTCAGACCGTTACCATGGTTACTAACCTTTTGCATTTCTCCAGGTTCGTCTTCACGGCATAACGTTTTTCTATATCAAACATTTTGCTCAAAAAGTAATTTAAATTGCTTTGAAATGTCTTGTTCTTCTTTCGTCATCTACTTGTCATTGTATTTGTTTTCGTTTTTCTCCTCGTTCTTCTTCATGTAAGTTGTTTCGTCCTGTTCCTGCTATCATAATTTTCTCACGCTGTTGATCTCTGTCTATCATATTCATGTTAGTAGTCTGTTATATTGAACTCTTATTGTATCTGTTCGCTGGAGAACTATTGCATCCAGGATGATTTCGAGGTGGTTGTTTATTTGAAGATAATTAACTTCTCGCACGGATGACTACTTTATCAATATCACTTTAGTCGTCAACTTACATGGTGGGATACGCATTGTGGACGTGTAAAAACAAATTAATGGTGAATAGGGTTCTACCACTTTATCGGCGCGGGGGGGGGGGGGGGGGGGGGCGGGGGCTAGGTAAAGAGGTAGACCGAATAGATTTTGCTCGGATCGATGACTACTTGATCAATATCTATTTTTGCAAAGTTTTGCACGTTTTATTTGTATCGCCAATATTAGTTTATAATAATATAATAATCTATCTAAAAGCGTTTGCCTAAATTATTAACTTTATTTCGTGCGCGTTTATTATCACACCAAATAATATAATTTTTAGTTTCATCAAATTTTCCGTTTCAAGAAGTCACGTTGCCTAGATAAATCTTAAAATTCATCTGTAAACCATGGTGCTCCATTAGCCCGTTTTCGGTAGACCGAATAGATTTTGCTCGGATCGATGACTACTTGATCAATATCTATTTTTGCAAAGTTTTGCACGTTTTATTTGTATCGCCAATATTAGTTTATAATAATATAATAATCTATCTAAAAGCGTTTGCCTAAATTATTAACTTTATTTCGTGCGCGTTTATTATCACACCAAATAATATAATTTTTAGTTTCATCAAATTTTCCGTTTCAAGAAGTCACGTTGCCTAGATAAATCTTAAAATTCATCTGTAAACCATGGTGCTCCATTAGCCCGTTTTCGAACTGACACATATGGTGCATATTTATCACAAAGTTTTAAAAAGGCATCGTTGAAATGTTACCACAATTAGTTAACATCATATGCATTGTAACAAATCATTCCCGAAAAGGGATTCACCTTCCCTAACAGAGTCAAGAACATTACATCGTTCAAAGCTCCTAAATTGACTTCTTGTTGGTTTGCACTGAACCTTAATTATTTCATAAATATATAAAAGACATTGGAACCCGGACAAATCGTTGTCACTAAATAGGGGAAAAGTCTCCGAGCGTTTGACCACGATCGGTCAAGAAATAAGAGAATCATGGAAATGGCCAATTATTTATACGAGTGACTCAAATTGGCAACGCACTCTGTTAACGCAGTTTGTTGATAAAGTATATATTTGCCCTTCGATTCGGTCAAACATATTAAGTAGAATACACTTGTACACAACATAATCATTAGTTTAGGGAATCAAAAAACGTGAAGAAAACAGAAACATTGTTAAATCTGTGTACAAAACATATGGGGTTGTTCACAAGCTTTTCAGGGTGCGTTGCCAATTTGAGTAATCCATAGTTGTCTTGATTCTTGCCCGATTATGCTCTTACTTTCAGAGAGTATCCTTCCTAGCCCATGAAATCCAGTTTGCTTGGGTTGGTATTTAATAATAAATCATCTACAAATGTATAAATCCACACACTTCAACTACACATCTAATAGTTCATTTTGCCCTGACGAAGATCCTGCTAGGATTGAAAGCTAGGCTGTATACGACTCTCATCTAATAGTTCTATCAAACCTAGGTGTATTTGTATTTAAAATAAAAGGATGGAACAGATTTAATTTTTTCGAATTTCCTTTCCGTTAGAAAATTATTTACGATTCCAGTGTTCGGATCTATAATTATCCACTGAAAAGTTCGAATGTGTCAAAATTCGGTGAAATGAGTTAGCGAATTGTAACGCATTTGGCTCATTGTATACTCCGCCATATGATATCCAATTAACGTGAAATTGCCATACATTGCCTAGTTGACATATTCGATTTAAAACGAGATTTAAAATAAAATAAAAAACAATCAACCCTTCAGCTCTTTTTGCACTTGTCAACAAAGTTGCGAGATCCCTTTAAGTTACCTTTTTCGGCTTTGGCCCTCCGCCAAACTTGAATTGTTTTCTTATATTTTCCAGATCAGTGGAGATGGAACTTGCTTGGGTTATTGTTCTCTTTGTGAGCCTGGCTGGTGTAGGTGAGTGATCCCTAGATATAAAGACCATTGATGTGAATCATTAGATGAAGTATATGCTCTAATATTTATAGGATGATGTGAATATAATTGATATTATACTTAGTAATGCAGTTGCGAACCTATGGTTATTACTGAAGGTAAATCTTTATGTATTATCATCAGTCTATTAACGTATAAAGTATGCCAATACAACAACAATTCGACTTATTTGTATTAATTGAGAAAGTACAATAATATTGTGAAAGAAGTAAAAACATAAATATGTCGACCGCGCGACTCATACAAAACGGTCGTTGACCATACCTCGAAGATAATGGTGATGTCACACCGACCGAAGTGCGCACTACGCTCCTACCGCGCTCTCGGTCTTAGAAATAATTCCCGACATTATCACCAAAGCGCAGTGAAATCGCCCAAAAAACGAGAAATTAATAACACGAGGTTAAAGAATATTGAATATTTCTGTTCTCTTTAATATATGACTGAACTAATAAACTATTTCCTCTCATACAGGCAACGCGCAGGACCAGTGCTACGAATGCTTGACGATGGTCCAGGGTCAGGAACAAGTGACCCTCCTGAACTTAGCAGAGTCTGACGTAAGGGCAGTACTGTCTATTGGCATTTCCGCTGCAGACCCGTCGGCTATAGGAGAATGCACGGCCGCCAACTACGGCGGAACCACCGAATGCTCTGCAGGCAGCACGGGCTGCTCCGAGGAGAGCTTTACGATAAACCTGAACCACCCCGCAGGTAAGTTTTGACCCTTGTTACAGTCCCTTGATAGAGAGAGTTGCGACATATATTGTTCACAAAATGGATAAACATGGCGGAAGGAATTTAAAGTGTTGACCCTTGTGTGAGAAGGGCGCCTTTTTGAAGAGTGCGCACAGCTAGAGCAGCGCAAGATCAGTGGTATCGTGCGTTAACACCAAACGCGCACATACTTATGTACGACTCTAACAGCGGAATGCGCGACGTTAAGCCGCCGGAAATATCTAAAAGTACACCAATAACACAAGGTGCTCCATTTACTCGCGTAAATCAATTTACGCGAGTAAATGAAGCACATTATTTTGTCTTGGGTGTATATAACTGTTCACACTGTCGCTAGCTTCATGAAATGGGCACTATTACTATATCCAGTATTCTTATTTCGATGATATTAGCCCGCTGGCAGGACTCGGAGCAGCTCTGTCGTTATGAAAGCATGTTACAAATTAACAAAGAGCCCACAATGGGTGACACTGTTTTGTAAGCGCCATGGGCACTCTGGTGCTTGATTAGTCTTCAATGCCATATTCATGAAACCCCGATATGTCTTATGGTTGGACAAATAGAGTGGTGAAGTGTAATGTCATAAATGATGTCATAAACATTTTTGTTAGAATTTTCAAATTTGAACTTAATTTTCAGAAAGAGCATAACAAATAATGTCCAAATACCGTAAATCAAAGGAATAGGTTCCGTATTGGCCGAGATATGCCCATCCAAATGATTTTTTGGTCAATGGGCAATCAGTGTTATAGTGCACTGGTTCCTAAATTTAGGAACTAGTGCATTATAACACTGATTGCCCATTGAAGTAAAATTCATTCGGATGGGCATATCTCAGCCAATACGTAACCTATTCCTTTGATTTTCGGTATTTTGACATTATTTGTTATGCTCTTTCTGAAAATGAAGTCCAAATTTGAAAATTCTAAAAAAGTGTTTTTATGACGTCATGGCTACTGTACTCTATTACCATGTCGATTTCCGCTAGGCTTATCTTGTATTTACAAAATGTTGGTAGGCTAAATTTGCTTTCGTAGTTAAATGGATAGTTGAGTTTTGGTAAAGAGAGCACAGTTTTGGTCAAACTGAATTTAAGTAACCAAAACCCGCACCATTACATTCAAAACTCAAAGATATAAGTCCACCATGCTCGAAAGGAATACAAAATTACAAATGACTACGTAAAAACATTTAATCATTCAAAAATAGCTGTTAAAATGTAAAAGGGCACTCTCTAAACACTCATTGATACCAGTTAAAAAATATATTGCGCATGTGATGTATTGTTGAAATAGTGATTAGATAGTGAGATAATCAACAACTACTTATTAACAATGGTTATGTTATGGAAATTTTACCCATTTCTGAACCGATTTTTGATCAAATAAGCTCGTAAGGTCCGCCTCCCAAATTATGTTTTGGAGGTGAAACCGTTCACAATACAGATTCGCACTGTGATTTAAGAAAATCATAATTAGAAAACAGCCTGGAGCACACTACAGATTCGTACTGTGATTTTAGTAAAGCATAATTAGAAAAGACACCCGGACCACGATTCGTGTTTAGCGATTTTTGATTTTATTTTGTGTTCATACGGACAAAATTACCGAGATTGGAGTAAAAATGATTCCAATCATCATTCTAATCACGAATGTTCTCGTGAGTAAAAGGGCTCTAAAATAATAATAATTATAATAATAATGAAACATTTTTATATAGCGCATAACACATTCAAAATTGCATGTCTCTATGCGCTTTACAGAACAGAATACAAAAGGAATGAAATTGTGCACTGGGTTCATATAATGATTGAATTTTACAACACGTACGTTGAGTGTAAAATAAATGCGTTTTCAAGCTCATTCTAAACATTTCATATGTATCTATATTTCAAATGAGTTCAGGCAAGCTATTTCATAATATAGGGGCCGCAAATGAAAAATGCTCTTTCTCCGTATGATCTTGTCACATTGTAAAGACTTTTTTGCTCGAGCGTAGGGTTCTTTCTGGCTTATACTGTGTTAGCAATTGAACAAGATATATGGACCAAATTGATGAAAACTAGGGTTGGAGCTTAGCAGTTAGAATAAAAGTAATAGAAAAATAATATACAAAAATATGACACAAATGTACATAAAAAAGTCACGAGATATGAGATGTATTGATTATTACAGATCAACAAAAGCCTTCATGCATTTGTAATTTAGTCACCCTTTAAAGCAGCTGTGTGTTTGTCTAACCTTGTCAAGTAGCTCTACTTTGTATTGATCCAAGCTTTGCATTAAACTATAATGCGGCATACAGAGCTTTCCAACAAACGCATGTGTCTAACCCGCCGTTCCCTTGATGTGATTTATACATTTCAGCTGGAAATGTTGTGGTGGAGGCTATGCGGCGTTCGTGCAGCGACGAACAACAAGGATGCCTGAGTGGACAAGACTACGTGGCGATCTCCCTCTTTGCATACCCTGACCAATTGAACGCGGCTCTGCAGACCCTGAGCCCTAACCTCACCTATGTAGGACTGGTCGAAGGATCCTACTGCACGTGCAGTGGTTCGCTGTGCAACCGTCCAACTGAGATGACTGAGAGTGAGACTATCTATACGTTGTTATTATGTAAAGAAAATATAAAAATAAAGACAAATAATGTTTTTTTATTTTTTTGTTTTACTATTTCAGCTGATCAAATGAAAAAACCACGGTGACCTTACGGCAGTGATGTGGTGTAAAGTACTATAAAGGGTGGCCCACATAAAACGGAACGGGCCTCTTCCCAAAATAAATTAACAAAATCAACATGTTCATCGGATAGGGTGTCTTTTCCAATGAACAACGATACCAATAAAAGCAATTTTTGACGTGTAGTTTATGTTTTAGGCCGCTTTGAGTGAGACTATGTCAGGTTCCTATTTTTGTCAATTTTTACCAAGTCAGTGTCTGATAAATGAGACTTACTGCACGTCATAATATTGACCAAGTATGCCCATTCTCTCGGCACCGCTCGGCACACAGCTGAATGCAAACTAACATTGACGCGCGGAATACTCGCGTGTTCAATGGTATGTCGGTACATTATTCGAATCGATTACTTGTCTCAATCTTGAATTTATTGTCAATGTTCATCAGGTCAAAGCTCTGCACCTTGCTATCAGTTTTGATAATATTGTTTAACTTAAGTCGTATATGCTATAAGAGGTTTGTGGTCACTTCCTATGTCCGCTCCTCGCAAATTTTAGCGTTTTTAATGGACGAACTCCAACGTGACTTCACCACACTGTGTTGCTGGGGGCCACACTTTGTAATATATAAATTTGTTAAACTTACAATACATAATTTCCTACCATACAGGCAACGCGCAGGTCCCGGTGCAGTGCTACGAATGCGTGACGATGGTCCAGGGTCAGGAACAAGTGACCCTCCTGAACTTAGCAGAGTCTGACGTAAGGGCAGTACTGTCTATTGGCATCTCCGCTGCAGACCCGTCGGCTATAGGAGAATGCACGGCCGCCAACTACGGCGGAACCACCGAATGCTCTGCAGGCAGCACAGGCTGCTTTGAGGAGAGCTTTACGATAAACCTGAACCACCCCGCAGGTGAGTTTTGACCCTTGTGTGAGAAGAGCGCCTTTTTGAAGAGTGCGCATCGCTAGAGCAGCGCAAGATCCGTGTTATCGTGCGTTAAAGCTAAACGCGCACATACTATGTACGGCTCTTTGTGTAGAGTGCGCACTATTCATAACAGCACGCTGCACACTGCGGAATGCGCGACGTTGAAGCCGCCGCAAATATAAAAGAACACCAATAACAAAAGGTGCTCCATTTACTCGCGTAAATCAATTTACGCGATTAAATGAAGCACATTATTTTGTCTTGGATGTACAAAACTGTTTACACTGTTGCTAGCTTCATGAAATGGGCACTATTACTATATCCAGTATGCTTATATCGATGATATTAACCCGCCGACAGGACTAGGAGCAGCTCTGTCGTTATGAAAGCGTTTTACAAAGTTACAAAGAGCCCACAATGGGTGACACTGTTTTGTAAGCGCCATGATTATTTTCAGACGTCAGTGCCATATTCTTGAAACCCCGATATGCCTAATGGTTGAACAAATTACCATTTCGATGTCCGCTAGGCTTATCTTGTATTTGCAAAATGTTGATAGGCTAAATTTGCTTTCGTAGATAAAGGGATAGTTGAGTTTTGGTAAAGAGAGTACAGTTTTGGTCAAACTGAATTCAAGTAACCAAAACCTGCACCATAACATTAAAAACTTAAAGTTATAAGCCCACCATGCTCGAAAGGAATACAGAATAACAAATGACTGAGTAAAAGACATTTAATCATTCAAAAATAGCCGTTAAAAATGTAAAAGGGCACTCTCTAAACACTCATTGATTTTAACCAGTTACAAAATATATTGCGCATGTGATGTCTTGTTGAAATAGTGATAAGATAGTGAGATAATCAACAACTATCTAAAAACCCTTTTTGTAAATATTTCAAAAGAGGAAGCATTTAAACAAAATGCTCATGGCTGTAACAAACTTATCGAACAATTGTAGGGCCCCACATTTATTACCAATGGTCATGTTATGGAAATTTCAGCCATTTCTGAACCGATTTTGATAAAATAATAATAATAAAGTTTATTCTGTCATTAAAATTATATAATTAGGCTCTTTCAAATTTGAGACTCAGTTTTTCATTATATTACAAATTAATCTATACCTAAACTCAACATTCCCTTTAAAGTCTTGCCTAGCATGGCAACCCATCTGTCTTAGAGCCCATTTACACACAATACAATTCTTGATTGCAATCATGTTTACAATCACGGTGATTCTGTTGCCTTGCTTTCATACAACGAAAACGACTTCGCGCAAACTGTGATTACAATCGCGTTTATGTAGACGTACCTGTCAATCAAACAAGAAGAGCACTAGTACTACTGCATGACTGCATTCAAAGCGAAGAGCGCCCGGTTTATCGGCGGAAGTGCATGTAAGATCACGTAAGCTCCGCCTCCCAAATTATGTTTTGGAGGTGAAACCATTCACACTACAGATTCGCACTGTGATTTAAGTAAATCATAATCAGAAAACACACCCGGACCACGATTCGCGTTTCGCGATTTGTGATTGTAGTTTGAGTTCTTACGGACAAAAATACCGAGATTGGAGTAAAAATGATACCAATCATCATTCTAATCACGAATGTTCTCGTGAGTAAAAGGGCTCTAAAATAATAATAATTATAATAATAATGAAACATTTTTATATAGCGCATAACACATTCAAAATTGCATGTCTCTATGCGCTTTACAGAACAGAATACAAAATGAATGAAATTGTGCACTGGGTTCATATAATGATAACATTTTACGACACGTACGTTGAGTGTAAAATAAATGCGTTTTCAAGCTCATTCTAAACCTTTCATATGTATCTATATTTCAAATGAGTTCAGGCAAGCTATTCCATTATATAGGGGCCGCATATGAAAAATGATCTTTCTCCGTATGATCTTGTCACACTGTAAAGACTTTTTGCTCGAGCGTAGGGTTCTTTCTGGCTTATACTGTGTTAGCAATTGAACAAGATATATGGACCAAATTGATGAAAACTAGGGTTGGAGCTTAGCAGTTAGAATAAAAGTAATAGAAAAATAATATACAAAAATATGACACAAATGTACATAAAAAAGTCACGAGATATGAGATGTATTGATTATTACAGATCAACAAAAGCCTTCATGCATTTGTAATTTAGTCACCCTTTAAAGCAGCTGTGTGTTTGTCTAACCTTGTCAAGTAGCTCTACTTTGTATTGATCCAAGCTTTGCATTAAACTATAATGCGGCATACAGAGCTGTCCAACAAACGCATGTGTCTAACCCGCCGTTCCCTTGATGTGATTTATACATTTCAGCTGGAAATTTTGTGGTGGAGGCTATGCGGCGTTCGTGCAGCGACGAACAACAAGGATGCCTGAGTGGACAAGACTACGTGGCGATCTCCCTCTTTGCATACCCTGACCAATTGAACGCGGCTCTGCAGACCCTGAGCCCTAACCTCACCTATGTAGGACTGGTCGAAGGATCCTACTGCACGTGCAGTGGTTCGCTGTGCAACCGTCCAACTGAGATGACTGAGAGTGAGACTATCTATACGTTGTTATTATGTAAAGAAAATATAAAAATAAAGACAAATAATGTTTTTTATTTTTTTGTTTTACTATTTCAGCTGATCAGATGAAAAAACCACGGTGACCTTACGGCAGTGATGTGGTGTAAAGTACTATAAAGGGTGGCCCACATAAAACGGAACGGGCCTCTTCCCAAAATAAATTAACAAAATCAACATGTTCATCGGATAGGGTGTCTTTTCCAATGAACAACGATACCAATAAAAGCAATTTTTGACGTGTAGTTTATGTTTTAGGCCGCTTTGAGTGAGACTATGTCAGGTTCCTATTTTTGTCAATTTTTACCAAGTCAGTGTCTGATAAATGAGACTTACTGCACGTCATAATATTGACCAAGTATGCCCATTCTCTCGGCACCGCTCGGCACACAGCTGAATGCAAACTAACATTGACGCGCGGAATACTCGCGTGTTCAATGGTATGTCGGTACATTATTCGAATCGATTACTTGTCTCAATCTAGAATTTATTGTCAATGTTCATCAGGTCAAAGCTCTGCACCTTGCTATCAGTTTTGATAATATTGTTTAACTTAAGTCGTATATGCTATAAGAGGTTTGTGGTCACTACCTATGTCCGCTCCTCGCAAATTTTAGCGTTTTTAATGGACGAACTCCAACGTGACTTCACCACACTGTGTTGCTGGGGGCCACACTTTGTAATATATAAATTTGTTAAACTTACAATACATAATTTCCTACCATACAGGCAACGCGCAGGTCCCGGTGCAGTGCTACGAATGCGTGACGATGGTCCAGGGTCAGGAACAAGTGACCCTCCTGAACTTAGCAGAGTCTGACGTAAGGGCAGTACTGTCTATTGGCATTTCCGCTGCAGACCCGTCGGCTATAGGAGAATGCACGGCCGCCAACTACGGCGGAACCACCGAATGCTCTGCAGGCAGCACGGGCTGCTTTGAGGAGAGCTTTACGATAAACCTGAACCACCCCGCAGGTGAGTTTTGACCCTTGTGTGAGAAGAGCGCATTTTTGAAGAGTGCGCAACGCTAGAGCAGCGCAAGATCCGTGTTATCGTGCGTTAAAGCTAAACGCGCACTTATGAACGACTCCTTGTGTAGAGTGCGCACTATTCATAACAACACGCTGCACGTCACTGCGGAATGCGCGACGTTGAAGCCGCCGCAAATATCTAAAAGTACACCAATTACAAAAGGTGCTCCATTTACTCGCGTAAATCAATTTACGCGAGTAAATGGAGCACATTATTTTGTCTTGGGCGTACATAACTGTTCAAACTGTCGCTAGCTTCATGAAAATGGCGCTATTACTATATTCAGTATGCTTATATCGATAATATTAACCCGCTGACATGACTCGGAGCAGCTCTGTCGAAGTTATGAAAGCGTTTTACAAATTTACAAAGAGCCCACAATGGGTGACACTGTTTTGTAAGCGCCATGGGCACTATGGTGCTAGATTAGTCTTCAGTGCCATATTCATGAAACCCCGATATGCCTAAGTCCCCGTGTTCACACACAAAATTTTCAGCCCTTAATCATGACTAAAGAATCAGCAGCTGACTATAGAATCAGCTTCTCATTAAAAATTCCTATGGCAAGCCCTTTGTGTAAAAACTAGATAAACTATGTTTTTCTCACATACACTCAGTTTTTCTCAGATAAACTCAGTTAATCTCCAGATAAACACAGTTTATCAGAAAACTCAGTTTATCAGTTGATAAACTGAGTTCATCAGTTGATAAACTAAGTTTGCCTGATAATGTGTTTATATGGCAAGCCCTTTGCGTAACAACTAGATAAACCCTGTTTTTCTCAGATAAACTCAGTTTATCACCAGATAGACAGAGTCTATCAACTGATAAACTGAGTTTTCTGAGAAACTGTGTTTATCTGGAGATAAACTGAGTTTATCTGAGAAAAACTGAGTTTATCTGAGAAAACAGAGTGTATCTAGTTTTTACACAAAGGGCTTGCCATTAGTCATGATTAAAGGGATGAAAATGTGTTGTTTGTGAACACGCTGAAGGTTGAACAAATTACCATTTTGATGTCCGCTAGGCTTATCTTGTATTTGCAAAATGTTGATAGGCTAAATTTTCTTTCGTAGTTAAAGGGATAGTTGAGTTTTGGTAAAGAGAGTACAGTTTTGGTCAAACTGAATTTAAGTAACCAAAACCTGCACCATAACATTCAAAACTTAAAGTTATAAGCCAACCATGCTCGTAAGGAATACAAAATTACAAATGACTGAGTAAAAAACATGTAATCATTGAAAAATAGCCGTTAAAAATGTAAAAGGGCACTCTGTAAACTAAGTTACTCTAAACACTCATTGATTTTAACCAGTTACAAAATAATTTATATTGCGCATGTGATGTCTTGTTGAAATAGTGATTAGATAGTGAGATAATTAACAACTATGTAAAAACTCTTTTTGTAAAAGAGGAAGCATTTAAACAAAATGCTCATGGCTGTAACAAACTTATCGAACAATTGTGGGACCCACATGTATTGTGGAAGTGGACGTGGTGTGGCATGATCGGTAGAGCGCGCGCTTTCTGATCTCGAGATCCCGAGTTCGAACCCAGCCCACTCCGTTTGTCCTTCGGCAAGACAATTAATCCACATTGCTGCTCTCTACCCAGGGGAATAAATGGGTACTTGGTCGGGTTTTAATTAGCCTTCAGCGCCCGGTGGGCTGCTGGGCTAGTATGCTCCCCAGGGAGTTGAGATGGTGCGCAAGATAATTGTGCGGGTTTGACCTGTACCTGATGACCAAGGGTAATAATAAAGCGCTTAGAAACATTGTATTAAGCGCTATATAAATGTTATATATTATTATTATTATTATTACCAATGGTTATGTTATGGAAATTTCAGCCATTTCTGAACCGATTTTGATAAAATTATAATACAGGTTATTCTGTCATTAAAATTATATAATTATGCTCTTTCAAATTTGAGACTCAGTTTTTCATTATATTACAAATTATTGTGTGTAGCGCCCTCTATACCACAACTCAACATTCCCTTTGAAGTCTTGCATAGCATGGCAAACCATTTGTCTTAGAGCCCATTTACACACAATACAATTTGTGATTACAATCATGTTTACAATCACGGTGATTCTGTTGCCTTGCTTTCACACGACAAAAACGACTTCGCGTAAACTGTGATTACAATCGCGTTTATGTACCTGTCAATCAAATAAGAAGAGCACTAGTACTACTGCATGACTGCATTCAAAGCGAGGAGCGCCCGGTTTATCGGCGGAAGTGCATGTACGGTCACGTAAGCTCCGCCTCCCAAATTATGTTTTGGAGGTGAAACCGTTCACACTACCAATTCGCACTGTGATTCAAGTAAATCATAACGAGAAAACAGCCCCGGACCACACTACGTATTTGCAATATGATTTTAGTAAATCATAATTAGATAACACACCCGGACCACGATTCGCGTTTCGCGATTTGTGATTTTAGTTTTTGTTCTTACGGACAAGAATTCCGAGATTTGAGTAAAAATGATTCCAATCATCATTCTAATCACGAACGTTCTCGTTAGTAAAAGGGATCTAAAATAATATTAATAATAATACTAAATAATCAAAATTGCATGTATTTATGCGCTTTACAGAACAGAATACAAAAGGAATGATATTGTACACTGGGTTCATAGTTATAATGGTTACTTTTTATGACACGTACGTTGAGTGTAAAATAAATGCGTTTTCAAGCTCATTAAAACCCTTTCATATGTATCTATATTTCAAATGAGTTCAGGCAAGCTATTCCATTATATAGGGGCCGCATATGAAAATGATCTTTCTCCGTATTATCTTGTCACATTGTAAAGACTTTTTGCTCGAGCGTAGGGTTCTTTCTGGCTTATACTGTGTTAACAATTCAACAAGATATATGGACCAAATTGATGAAAGCACTGATAAGCAAATAAAAAGTGTGGAACCGAGCATGGTGGCTTAGCGGTAAGAGTGTCTGCCTCATGCACGGGAGGTCCCGGGTTCGAACCCAGACCGGGTCATACCAAAGACTTTAAAAATGGTACCTTCTGCTTTCTAGCCAGGCGCTCGGCATTTATAGAATGGAGAAGGGAGAGTTAATCACACGAGTTACCAGAGGACTGGCCCCCTTCTGTAGCTTTCGCTACATTTAATAGACGTGTGGCCTAGGGCTAATGAATCGGAAATAGGCGCCGCCTTATGTGACAACATTGGCACGGGAAGGTCTTTAACGTTGAGTGTAAAATAAATGCGTTTTTAAGCTCATTCTAAACCTTTCTTATGTATCTATATTTCAAATGAGTTCAGGCAAGCTATTCCATAATATAGGGGCCGCATATGAAAATGATCTTTCTCCGTATGATCTTGTCACATTGTAAAGACTTTTTGCTCGAGCGTAGGGTTCTTTCTGGCTTATACTGTGTTAGCAATTGAACAAGATATATGGACGAAATTGATGAAAACTACGGGTGGAGCTTAGCAGGTAGAATAAAAGTAATAGAAAAATAATATTTAAAAATATGACACAAATGTACATAAAAAAGTCACGAGATATGTGATGTATTGATTATTACAGATCAACAAAAGCCTTCATGCATTTGTAATTTAGTCACCCTTTAAAGCAGCGGTGTGTTTGTCTAACTTTGTCAAGTAGCTCTACTGTGTATTGATCCAAGCTTTGCGTTAAACTATAATAACTCATGTGTCTAACCCGCCGTTCCTTTTATGTGATTTATACATTTCAGCTGGAAATTTTGTGGTGGAGGCTATGCTGCGTTCGTGCAGCGACCAACAACAAGGATGCCTGAGTGGTCAAGCCTACGAGGCGATCTCCCTCTTTGGAGACCCTGACCAATTGAACGCGGCTCTGCAGATCCTGAGCCCTAATCTTACCTTTGTAGGACTGCTCGAAGGATCCTACTGCACGTGTAGTGATTCGCAGTGCAACCGTCCAACTGAGATGACTGAGAGTGAGACTAGCTACCTTGTAGCTACTTTTGTACACAAAATATAAAAATTAAGACAAATAATTTCCTTCTTTTTTTTTTTTACTATTTCAGAGGATAAAATGAAAGAGCCACGGTGACCTTACGGCATTGATGTGGTGTAAAGTCATATAAAGGGTGGCCCCACAGAAAACGGAACGGGGCTCTTCCCAAAATAAAGTAACAAAATAAACATGTCCATCGGATAGGGTGTCTTTTCCAATGAACAACGATACCAATAAAAACAATTTTGGACGTGTAGTTTTTGTTTTAGGGCGCTTTGAGTGAGACCATGTCAGGTTCCTATTTTTGTCAATTTTTACCAAGTCAGTGTCTAATAAATGAGACTTACTGCCCGTCATAATATTGACCAAGTATGCCCATTCTCTCGGCACCGCTCGGCACACAGCTGAATGCAAACTAACATTGACGCGCGGAATACCCGCGTGTTCAATGGTATGTCGGTACATTATTCGAATCGATTATTTGTCTCAATCTAGAATTTATTGTCAATGTTCATCAGGTCAAAGCTCTGCACCTTGCTATCAGTTTTAACAATCTTGTTTAACTTAAGTCGTATATGCTATAAGAAGGTGGTGGTCACTCCCTATGTCCACTCCTGGCAAATGTTAGCGTTTTTAATGGACGATCTCCAACGTAACTTGACCACACTGTGTTGCTGGGGGCCACACTTTGTAATGTATATATTTGTTAAATTTACAATGCATCATTTCCTACAATACAGGCAACGCGCAGGTCCCGTTGCAGTGCTACGAATGCGTGACGATGGTCCAGGGTCAGGAACAAGTGACCCTCCTGAACTTAGAAGAGTCTGACGTAAGGAGAGCCTTGTCTATTGATATTTTGGACAACCCAATAACTGGAGACCTTCCTGGGGAATGCACGGCCGCCAACTACGGCGGAACCACCAATTGCTCTGCAGCCAGTACCGGCTGTGTTACGGAGAGCTTCACGATGAACATGAACCACCCCACAAGTGAGTGTTGAACCGTGAGGAGGCAAATACTGGTCAAACTGAATGTTAGTTACAAAACAAAGTTGTAAGGTATCATTACAAACTAATAAATACCAGGGTGGGGTGCTGCACCTAGCATTTGTCAACTGAGGAATGCATTGCGCGCGCCGGTTTATTCTGCTTTTAAAATGGTGTGCTTGTGCAAATGTGACACTTAGTTAGTTTGTCATTACTTTATTTGCATTAAAAAGGAATTTATAGAAGCGCCCTTTGAACGAAAATTGTACTATTAATTTAAAGTAGCTAGGTTTTGTGCATAGAAATACTAATACACAAACCAACCACTCGTTTACATCGCGCGAGGTGGGCGCTTTTCCCATGGTGAACAGACAACAGAACAGCGCCTGTGTCATGCCTAATCTGTAGTCACCGCGAAAATCGTGCACAGACACAAAATGACGAGCATGCGAATTAAAAGAACTGCTTAAAAACTCCTAATTGAATTGGTTTGAACCCGTTCCTATGATGTGATTTAAATATTTCAGCTGGCAATTTCGTGGTGAAGGCTATGCGGCGTTCGTGCAGCGACCAACAAGAAGGATGCCTGAGTGACAGTGAATACAAGGCGACCTCCATCTTCGGTATGCCTAACACATTGAACTTCGCTCTGCAGCAGTCCGGCGTGGACCCTGCTCTCACCTATGTAAACCTGGTCGAAGCATCGTACTGTACGTGCAGTGGTTCGCTTTGCAACATCGGAGCGACCGAGCAACCGAGCAGCCGAGCCACGCCTGGGCGTGAGACCAGCTACGTGGTTCATATCGCTGCGCTGTTGTTGACAGTATTGGCAAAGTATGCGTATTAACATCGCGACTCCTCGAGGAGCCCCCTCCCCCCAGCCTCCCCCCTCCCCCCCCCCCCCCCCCTCCCACACCCCTCCCAGCCTATCCGGCCCCCAACTCCTTTATTATTTTTTGGTCGCCATTTTTACAGTTTTTCACCCAAATTAGTGTGACTTTATATAAAACATTAATTGCGAACAATCTGAATAAAATTGTACCCATTGGTCACTTGCCGTTGCCATGGCAATCAATGAATATAGAGCATGTATGTCGAGTATTGTTTCTCAAGGCAAACAAGTAAAGCTTTTCTTTTTCTAGTCAAATGTCCTACAAATTGTCATGAATAAGTTGTCATTGCCCGATCTTTCCTTTCACCAAAACAAAAGAAATAATAACCTGACCACATTACAAATATTTCACTTTTCAGCAATATCTTGGAATTGTTTACAATACCAATGTAACAAGATATTTCATTGTTTCACCTTGTATGATCAATATGTGAATAGAGCGCTCTTCATATTGTGACTACAACCTTTGACCATAATTATACAACTGTTTTCAGTGGCGTAGCTATGGACGGGTCATACGCCCCCCTAAAAAAATAAAAAGAAGAAGATAACCTACGTAAGGGTAAACACACAGGTGTGCCCCCAATCTATCGCGTTTTGTGTATGTCGTCACTTGATTAATGCGTTTTAGACGTTCGTCATCGGTTGAAATGCATACACACACAAAAAAATTAGAATAATATTTGTGGGTCATTTTGGTTTATTCTGACAATTACTAATTATTAATAACGGAATGTATGCTGTTCATATGTAGCTCATTAATTCTTATAAAAAGGGTAGATATCATAAAGAGTGCGCTATTTGGATTGCATTTTTATTTTGTATAATTGTGCACGCAAAGTTTATTTCTATATAATAGCTTTCATTCAGTTGATTTTAATGTTAATTTCCTATTGTATGTAACATGAACGCAGTTTCGAGCTGAAACACGTTGTGGTATTCTATATTATCATGTTAACAAATCACTGAAATACGTTGTGTAACTCTATATTATATTTTTAACAAGTTATTCGAGTGGTATAATACATATACTTATATGGTATGCGATTGTAGAAATAGTACATGTAGATGTTCATTATGGATAATAATAGCTTGATTGCAATGTTGTTTTATCTGTTAATGAACTTTACATGGGGTTGGTAAATTAAGCATATATCGTGTTTTTTGTGATTGTAATAATAATTCATAATAACTTGTAAATGTACATTGCTTGTAGATGATTTAAATTTTATTCATTAGCTAAGAATCCTAATTGTAACGAAGGATGGTGAAGGGCTTATAGGGATAGTGCAGTTTTGGTAAACGTAATTTTAGTAACCAAAACCTGCACTATAACATTACAAACTAATAGTTATAACTCCACCGTGCTCGAAAGGTATACAAAATTACAAATGACTAAGTAAGCCGTTAAAACACAAGAGGGCGCCATTCTACAAAAACGAATAATGATTATAGAGAGATCATAACAAATTACTAGTTAAAAACATATGTTCTTTTCTGAAATAATCGAATAAATGTGGGATCCCACATTTATTCCGATCGGATATAATAAGTGATATTTCCGCTCTTTCTGAATCGATTTTGATTAAATATTTGTTGCCATTAAAGTTGTATGCTCTTACAAATTTGACACTCGGTTTTACATTACCTCACAAAAAGCGCCAATACCAAAACTGAACTATCCCTTTAACATTACTATTTTGTGTAATTGTAAAATATGTTCTTCATGACCGAATGTTAGCGAATCCAGTCAAACCTGTGTAAAGTGACCACGAGGGGAAACAATAAAAGTGACCCTCTAGACAGGGGCCTTAACATTGTACAGTTGAACCTGTGTATAGTGGCCACGTAGCTAGGGGAACAGAAAAAGTGGCCCCTCTAAATAGATAATGTATATAGACGAACTGTTCTAATATTTGTTGTCTCTCCAGCTACAGGGGATCGCTTTAAGTGGCTACGTTAAGCAGGTTGAATCATATACAAGTGGCCACTAGGGCAGGTGTGACTGAACTTGTCCATATTTTTGTTGCAATTTTGTATTGCAATAATACTAATTGTGATTTTAGGGATTAGCATAAGACTGCCAATCGATCACATTATTACGAGTGGTCACAATCGATCGCATCCCCTCTGTACAATGATGTAATTTCTCACTATATTCAGGTTGGCTGCTATGGACAGTTGGCCACTATGACAGGTTTGCTGTGTAGTAAGTTTGATAGTCGTATAATACAGGCATGAATATAATATCTTTTGTACAACTAGTACTACGCCTATAATATGAATTTATCTCTTGTTTCAAATTCAATACTTTGTCATTTGACTTTGGTGGAATGGGCTTGCCTTATAAATGTGTACAATAAAAATACAACCTACAAATGACTCCTCTGCAAGTTTTATTTCGTGCACCGAGTGTAATTGTTGTTGTATGTGGCGTAGTTAAAGGGTTAAAAGATAATATAAAACAAAAACAAAAACATTTTAAACCCTTCGACATAATCACTATTGAATTGCTGAAAAAACACAATGAAATTGATAAGAGCATGTACGATACTCTTGACCATATCTTCACAAACATGCATTAAAGGGACTTAGTAAAATTGTCCAAATCCTCAAAATAAAATTTTTATTCTAGCGGTTCCATCATACTTTGTTGTATTTGTATTAACAATAAAATCATGGGACCGGTTTCGGTTTTTCAAATTTCCCTTTCGTTACAAAGATATGTACGATTGAAGTATTCAGATAAGAAAAACTCCCCCGGAGTTTTTCTTACCGTGTACAAAGTGAGTGCAGTGAGTCGGTGAATATCACTTTGCATTTTCGCTAATTACTAGGCCATGCAATGTCCTTTTTATTTGAAATTTTCACACAATACCCTGTGGACATATGAGATAACAACAATATACATTGCATCAACCCTTCATCACTTTTTGCAAATATCAACAAAGTTACTAGATCCCTTTAAAGGGATCTAGTAACTTTGCTGACATGTGCAAAAAGTGATGAGTGGTTGATACAATGTATTTTGATGTTATCTGATATGTCCACTGGGTGTTGTGTGAAAATTTCAAGTAAACTGTACGTTATATGACCGATTAATGAGCACAAATGCAAAGTGATATTCACTTACTCATTGCACTTACCTTGTAAATGGTTTTAACAGTACTAGACACACACACACACACACACACACACACACACACGCACACACACACACACACACACACACACACGCACACACACACACACACATATATATATATATATACACACACAGACAAACATGGATCAAGAACTTCCTCTCAATCCGACCCCCAAACAGTTTCCTGATTGGTGTATCATCATAGTACACATGAAGGGTAGCATACACAGACACACAACACATACATCCAAACACACACACACGAGACAAAACTTGTACATCTACCCCAAACAAAAGAGTTGGCTTCATATTTATTTGTTATAAAGACAAATATAATGTTTTATCAGTTTCTGAATCTGCTGCTATGACAGTGTTTACACTTTATGTAACCCGCTTTTGTTAGTGCACGCGCTCAGATGACATTTTATATGGTATAGTTGTAAAACATGGCACCATCCAGTGCTCAGACAAAACAATTGATAGTGGTTTAAAAAAACACTGACAATTTCCATCACTAGTGATACTCGAGATGGAAAATACGACTAGGGCCCTGTTGCAGAAAGAGATACAATTGATTGAAAGTCAGATCACATGTTCTAAATGCGCAAATCTGATTTGTTGAAACGCGCACATTATCTGACCTAAATCCCTTAAATCCTTTTCTGCAACGCGGCCTAGAAGTGGCAGGAATCCTGCAACAACAAGCGAATATTTTAGCGTTTTCTTCCCCTTTCACTTTATCTCTTTATTATCGGACAAACAAACATGAAACAATCCCTCGGGTTTCGAAATTTTACTTCCGTGATGGCAATAAAAAAAGCGGAACAAATTGACGAAAAATTATTCTATTTTTCGCACGCATTGGCTTTGGTACGGGAGGATGATGGAAGGGTGAAGGGGGGAGGGGGGGGGGCAAGAGAGATATTAGTGCCCCTCCTAGCCCCGCCCCTGAAATTAGAGCAAACAATCGATAACAAAATACGTTTCCAGTAATAGGTTTACAACGATATAAAACAAAAAAAGTATTAAAGAATAATTACAAAGTTTACAGTGAATGTGCCGTCCCGACATAAATGGCATCCTTCCTCCACAGCCCTCCATCAGTAAACTTACGCTATTCATATAGCTGTAGCCGCGCCTTTATATATTTCCAACCGAAAGTTGTTCATCGGCATTCATGATTAATGACTTGAAGCGCGTCACAGCATTTGTCTTCCATATCCTGAAAATTGCATCGCAGACCTCACCTCTCTTCAAACTGCTGTATAGCTTTGCTGAACGCTGTCAGATATACAGGTATTTATTGTTCAACAAGTTTTTTGACCGATTCCGAAATATTTTCTTGCAGTAGTGAGTCTAATCCTAAAAAATGAATCGCAGATTTTTAACTCTCTTGAAACCTCCGTGATTCTGTAAGAGGACTCTTGAAAGCTCTGAAAAAACTCTGAAAGCTCTGAAATTTAATCGCAGATATCAGTTATTTTCTTCAAGCTTCTATCGATCATTGCTCAAACTTCCAGACTGTCTACAAAGTATGTATTGTACAATTAAATTAAAAATCTGCATAATTATTACAAACCGAATGATTGTTTTGGCACATTGAACATTAAAGGGATAATTGAGTTTTGTTATAGAGGGCGCTACACAAATAGAGTTTTATAATGAAAAACTGAGTGTCAAATTCGAAAGAGCATAGAATTTGAATGACAGAATAAAGTGTATTTTGATCAAAATCAGTTGATAATTGGCTGAAATATCAACAAACATTACCATTTGGATTAAAAATCGGTCTCCACATTTATTAAATAATTTTGAACCAGCCATTCAAAATTGTTTTAAAAGCTTCCTCTTTTAAAACAATTACAAAGGATTTGTTTTTAATAGTTGTT
Source organism: Echinarachnius parma (assembly GCA_037951105.1). Lineage (NCBI taxonomy): Eukaryota > Metazoa > Echinodermata > Echinoidea > Clypeasteroida > Echinarachniidae > Echinarachnius > Echinarachnius parma. The sequence continues at coordinate 3,777 of JBAMJV010003334.1, read as the reverse complement.
GATTATCTCTCTATCTAATCAATATTTCAACAAAACACCACATGCACAATGTTTTATTTTGAATCGTTAGACCCGATAAGTGTTTAGAAAGCGCCCTCTTTAAGTTTTAACGGCTCTTTTTTAATGATCATACAGGCTTTTTACTAAGTCATTTGTAATTTTGTATTCATTTCGATCATGGTGGAGCTCTAACTATTATAGTTTGTATATTGTGCATGTTTTGGTTATAATATAAAAATTTTGTTTGACCAAAACTGTACTCTCTTTACAACCATTTCATTATGATTAAAGGGGTAGTTCAGTTTTGGTAGAGAGGGCGCTGCACATCACAATTTGTTTGTGAGCTAATGAAAAACTGAGTGACGAATTTGAGAGAATATGCAATTTTAATGGCAGAATAAACTTTATTTGGTCGAAATCAACCCAGAAACGGCTGAAATATCAATAAATATATATGATGTCATAATTATTTGGGACCCAAATAATCAGATGATTTAAACCAAAAAATAAAACAAATCCTGCACTTTTTCATAAATTTTCAAAAGCGTTTTTTAAGTAGTTGTTTTATGATCTCTCTATTTAATAATGTTTTCAATAAAACATCACATGCATAATTTTGTATGAAAAATGGTTGAAACCAATGCCTTTTTATAATACGCCCTTTTGTGTTTTAATTGCTCTTTTTTAAATGATAACGGGCTTTTTACTTAGTCTTTTGTAATTTTGTATACCTTTTGAGCATGGTGGAGTTATAACTATTAGTTTAAAATGTTATTGTCCAGGATTGGTTACCTAAGTTCAGCCTTACCAAAACTGTACTACCCCTTTAAACAACTATTTTGGTCTTTACAAATCACGTGTCATTTCAATAATAAGTTATGTATTACCTCACACATACATTAATTCTTGAATCGTATTATAATTCTAAACTCTCAATTCTCTTAAACTTGACATACGCGCATCGCAGTCTAGGCAGGGAGCTGATAGTTTGATTGGTTCTAGGACTACTACCCCCCTGGACAACCACCCCCGGACGATTACCCCCCGGACAACTACCCCCCTAGGACAATTACCCCCCAGACAACTACCACCCGGACAATTACCCCCATAGGACAATTACCCCCCAAGACAACTACCCCCCAAGACAATTACCCCTCAAGACAATTACCCCCCAAGACAACTACCCTCCAAGACAAATACCCCCGGATAATTACCCCCCGGACGATTACCCCCCAGACAATTACCACCCGGACAACTACCCCGGACAACTACCCCCCGGAATATCACCCCCCAAGACAACTACCCCCCGGATAACTACCCCCCGGACGATAACCCCCAGACAATTAACCGCCAGACAACTACCCCCCGGACAACTACCCCCCGGACAACTACCCCCGGAATATTACCCCCCCAAGACAACTACCCCCAGACAATTACCCCCCCAGTTGACTACCCTCCGGACAACTACCCCCCCCCCCCCCCCTCCGGAATATCCCCCCCCCCCCCAAGACAACTACTCCCAAGACAACTACCCCCAAGATAATTACCCCCCGGTCAACTACCCCCAAAACAATTAAACTCCAAGACAATCACCCCCAAGACAATTAGCCCCAAGACATTTACCCCTAAGACCAGTGGCGTAGCGAGGGTCAACGGATGGGGGGGGGGGGTGGGGGCACAACTGCGAGGTAGTGGTGCGATTTGGTGCATACCCTAGACTGAAATATTATATGATACCTAGTTCAAGCTATGGAATCAAACATACATAATGTATGCATACTTTCAAATGTATTGGGGGGGGGGGGGGGGGGGGGAGGCATTTCCCAACTCCCCGTCCCCCGCCTGTTGACGCCCATTAATCAAGTACCGCGTTGGACTACGTGGTGCAGCTATGCGCCTATACAGGGTGGCCCAAAAAACCGGAACGGGGCACTTCCCAAAATAAAGTAACACAACTATTATGTTCATCGGATAGGGTGTCTTTTCCAATGAAAAACGATACCAAGATCAGTATTTTTGGTTGTGCAGTTTTTGTTTTATGGCGCTCTGAGTAACACCATGTCTGGTTCCCCATTTTTATTCATCAGTGCCTGATGAATCGCACTTTGTGCTCATCATAGCGTCGAACAAACCATGCCCATTCTCTCGGCACACGGCTGAATGCACACTAACAATAACGCGCGTATTGCTCGTTTTTCGAATGCTATGACAGGCATTAGTTGCGGTTTATCAGGCACTGACTTGGTAAAAATTGACAAAAAAGGGAACCTGACATGGTGTCACTCAGAGCGCCCTAAAACAAAAACTACACGACCAAAATGACTGATCTTGGTATCATTTTTTTTTTTGTGGGGGGGGGGGGGGGGGGTGGGGGCCACCCTGTATAGCATGCATGAAGGCGTGAAGCCCCCGTGAAGCGGTCAAAATAAAAGCGGGAGGCAGCTGCAGGATCCTGCAGAGGCCCCTGGTGGATGATTTACCATGCGCTAGGCAGTTTGTTAGGCCTACGCGCTCTATACTATTGAAAACATAGAATTATGAATAAACAAACCAACTCGTTTATAACAGACTGAAATGCGGGAGCGCCGATCCTCGCGCGCGGGACTGACAATTTGCCCGCGGCCTCCCACTTGGAATGATTCTTCAAACTGGTATACGCTATACTAGGGAACGACTGTTATGTTTTTGTTTTATTTTATTATCATTGATAACTTCATTATCATCACCCATTTAATAAAACATGATAATATTGAATGATATAGACACATTTGGCTTACGGGTCGTTTGCCATTTTGTTTTGCCAAACGATTTTGTGTACACTCAATTTCGCCAATTTTGTTACCGCAGTTGTATTTTGCAGTTCAAAATCGTTTTTTAGCATTCGACTTCATATTTTGATCATTCGGAGACATTTTGTTTTCCTGCGATTTAAAACGTGTTTCTATTTCGTAAAAATTGTCATTCAATTTAAAGCAAGTAAATTCGTGATTACGTAATACCGCCCTCCGGAAAATTCGTTTGCGAAATTGAATGCAAATAGCGTGGTTTTTTAATTTGAACGCTAAAAGTGGTAAATCACTTGACCGATCGTAAAACATATGATATGCCTAGTTCACAAATGCACCGGATGTCGCACAATCGTTTTACCTACAGCGGATTTTCTACGATTTCGGATTGGGATATCGTACGATGTCTGCAGTATTTGCAGTCCCGTAGCATGGGGATGCGTTGGGTGCGTACCCCCCCCCCCCCCCCACCCCCCCCCCCCCCTCCCCCTTCAGAAAGGTCCACTTTTATCGTTTTCGGTCTCGGGCAGCGATCGGTCCATTTGACATTTGACGACCCCAACTCCCTGCTTACAAAACTAAATCAGCGACGGACCCCCCCCCCCCCCCCCCCCCCCCACTTACAACCAGTGGTCTTGGTCCCGTTTTTGCAAATACGCACCCCCAAACACACCCCCTTGAAAAGTCCAGGCTACCGGCTTGAGCGGTCACATATTTTGTCTTGGGGGGTAATTGTCTTGGGGTGGGGGGGGGGGGGGGGGGTAATATTCTGGGAGAAGTTGTCCGGGGGGTTATCGACCGGGGGTGGTTGTCTGGGGGGGTAATCGTCCCGGGGGGTCATTATCCAGGAGGTAGTTGTCTTGGGGGTAATATTCCGGGGGGTAGTTGTCCGGGGGGGGGGGGGGGGGGTAGTTGTCGGGGGGTAATTGTCTGGGGGGGGGGGGGGGGGTAATCGTCCGGGGGGTAGTTGTCTCGTGGGGTGATATTCCGG